>CABFWO010001371.1:41788-78183 GCA_902155825.1 Timema genevievae
GGGGGGGGGGGGGGGGGGATAGTTATTGTAGGTCCCACAAATGAAATTTTCCCAGGGCCTCACGTCTGCTTAGGGTAGCCCTGATAATATTTAAGTGTTGACAAATTTTGGTCTGTAGCAGACCAGGTAATCCCGTCATTAGTTACACTTTTGCATTCAACCACCAAGCACCGTAGTTAATACCTGAGGGTGAGAAGGAAGCTGGAATAGCTTTACTAAAATTAATGTTATAGTTTAAATAAACACGTTTTTATAGATAACATTCAGACAAAGGAATTATTTAAATACATACCAACAACACCCAGTCACGGATTTGAACCCTGATCACCCAGATTTACACGCTGACCACTCTACCAGATGAGCTTTCCTGAAGCCTCTACTTGTATGTTGTCAGTATGGTTAAGTGACACATATAAGATCCTGGACAGCTCGGTTGGTAGAGTGGTCAAAGCTTTAAGGCCGTGCGCAAATTCCTGTCCGGTTTTAATTTTTTCTATACATCAAATTTACATAATTTGATAATGTTTATGATGTAAAAATACTTGAGAAAATTTAAAATGTAACGACAGATTGTGATATCTTGACTGCATTCGTTTCATTAAAATAGTTAGAACATTTTACGGAAAGATTTCAAGGATAATTCTCACTCTCACATTTTTAGCGAAACTTCACAAAGAGCGTTGGTCCCGTCCACCCTTCCATTCCACATTCTAATGTTTTACACGCTCGTTTAGATTGAAACATGTACACTCTATTTATCTTGAAGATAGCAGTCTTACCTTGACGGATTACTCTACTACTCTATCTAATAAGCCACACCATAGTAGAACCATTCAAGGTAATCTTGCATCCTTACCAACAAAGGGTTCATGCCTTTATACCATTATAGACGTGTCGCACGCGACGTTTTAAACGCTCGCGTGAATTAATCCTTGAAAGCCAAAGGCGAAACAGTTGTCTACACTTGCCGCTACGTCAAAGGACAGTGGTAAACTGTTTCCTACAAACAAACAGGGCTGTTTTTCAGGATGCATGAAGCAGTCACATTTGTTATCCTGAGCGGTCGGAAGCGGAGAATATACCACGCTGTAATAAAACCTGTCCATCCGTTTATTTCGTCCAGTGTGGAGTGAAGAAGTTTGCGGTGGCGGTGTTTTCTGGGTCAATGTTATCTTGTTGACGTCACGAGATCGGGAGTGCTTCACTCTATTGGTTAAATTTGAAATCTAGATTTAATTCAGAACTCGTATGGGTCACATCAAAAATTATATAAAATCAGCAGTCGTATCTAAGCTTAAAATCGCTAAAGTCGACTTTATTGTTTGTTAAATTCACAGGGTTTGTAATTATATTTTCTTATAGAGAATCTTATCTAGTAGCTAGAGATGTTTCTACATAATATACGTCTCGCAAGATCACAATATGTTTCAGTATGGATTCAAATATTCTATTATTTACCTGATTGTGTTGCATTTTACATTAATATAACGCTATGGCATTCCTTTATTTATTAGAATACAAAACAACATAAAATAAATGGTATGACACATTCGCACAAAATTTCTTATATTTTGTATTTATGATATCTTCGATGATAAATTTCACAAATAAGTTTCAGTAAATTATCCTTAATTATGTTTTCCTCATCAAAACAAACACATATTCTTGTAAATCACAATAATAACTTTTTATATTTAAACTTTAAATCAAATTGTTCAAATATAATTAAGAAAATTCTAAATTTTCTGAAATAAACTCTTTGTAAACTACCCTATTTTTATTTTGTTATATGTAAAAATAAAAACCTATTCTTATTAACATTATAAACTATTCTCAGATTACTACTTTGAATTCAAAGGTCAAGTTTTTTTTTATAATTTGTCTTAAGTAGCCAATAGTTAAATTAATTTATTTTGGATGAATAAAGGTATATAATTATTGATTTTGTAAATTAGTCACCGATACCAATTTTGAACCAAATCAGCTATTTACAAAACGAATTAAAAAATCAATCATTGGTTAACTAGGTCTACTATTAAATGATTTTATTTAGAAAAATAAATTAATATAACTATTTATAATACAAGTAAATTAACAACTCCTTTTGAATCAAATCCTTTAAGCTATTTTTAAAATATTAAAATTAAAAAAACCGTCATCGCTAAATTACTCTTAAACAAATTCCCCTCTCCTCAAACCAAGTATGCAGGTTTATTTTGTCATGGGAATTGAACCAGAGACCTATTCTCGTGTCCAGGTATAATTTTTTAATTTAAAGAATGTGATATTTAGATGCGGCTATAACCGTAACTGACAAATATAATAGCTTTGTTATTTAATTCATTATCTATTTGTCATGTTCATATTAAATACTCCCCTTCGTTTTAAGCAAAATTGTTATAGTCATTTACAAAATAATAAAAATTTTCAAAAATCACTCATCCGTAAACCACTCTTTATCGAATTTTTAACCAAAATAAAGTATACTAGGTTATTTGTCATGTCAAATACTTAAGATAACTATTTTGAACCAAATCGTTTGTCATTTTAAAATATTTTCATTTATTGGGGGAAAAAATCAGTAAACTACTCATAAATGAGTTTCTACCCCCAAAACAAATATACAATGTTAATTGTAACGTAATACATTACCAATATACCCATTTAAAACCAAATCGTTAAGCAATTTTTTAAATATTTCAAGTTTTTTAAAAATCAGTCATCAGTAAACTACCAATAAATGAGTTTTCACCCCAAAAACAGATATGCACTGTTATTTGTCAAGTCAAACACTCACAAGGTACTTATTTGAAACCAAATCGTTATATCTATTTTTTAAATATTTCAAGTTCTCGAAAAATCGGTCATCAGTAAACTACCCATAAATAGTTTTCACCCCAAAAGCAATTATACTTTGTTATTTGTCATACTATACAATCTCCAGGTATACATTTTGATTAAAATTGTTATACAGTAGAGCGTCGGAAATCCGGACGTCAAAAATCCGGAGCGTCGCAAATCCGGATCGGCGGTGAGAGCAGGTCAAGTCTTGTACAAAAAAAATTAAGGACTGTTTTACCCAGTAAGTTTCCATTAATTACGGTAGGTTCTTGTTGTTTTTTTCTAAAAAGTATTGTAGAGTTACTAATATAAATTACATAATGTACATGTTCTTATTCAATATACTTTATTAAAGTATTTTGTGTACTGTATTTTTCGAAGCCTTCAGCCTCTATTTTGCAATACAGTAGACTCCCGAGCGTCATGTATCCTCTAGTCAATACATTACGTATGTATACAGTTAGTGAAAGCACATTTGAAAATCCGGACAATTCAGTAATCCGGATGGGTCCCGGTCCCGATCGATCCGGATTAACGACGCTCCACTGTAGTTATTTTCGAAATATTTAGAGTTTTTGAAAGTTTCCCCAGAGAAAACTACACTTCAGCGAATTTTTGCCCAAAAACTGACTATTCAGTGATATTTGTCATGTCAAAAAAGTCCTAGATCTGCACTTTAAACAAAATCGTTAGTGCCATTTTCGAATAATTTGGAATTAAAAAAACATTACTCATCACTAAACTACCCTTAATTAAAGCGATAAATATCAAGTTTGAACAAAATCCATCCAACCGCTTTGTATCTGTGACCAGGGACAGACTGGCAGACAGATAAACAGAAAAACAGACATAGGGAGAAATAGAATTGTAAGATTGTAAAAATGTGGATTTTACAATTTTCTGTCCATCCCCATATATGTCTGTTTGTCTGTCTGTTTATCCCGGCCCAGGATCCGTAAAAATTTGGATGGATTATCTTAAAACTTGATATTTAGATTTAATAGGGCAATATCTAGGATATTTTTTATTTTGACCTTATTCCTCAAAGTAAGGGCAGCTTACTGATGAGTGATTTATTTGAATTTTAAGAAAATAGCTTAGATGATTTTATTTAAAATGCATATCTAGAATGTGTTTAGTTGTTGTAGAATTGGTTTTCAGGCAAAACTTGTTGAAGGGTAGTTTACTGATAGGCGTTTGAAAATTTGAAATATTTTGAAAATAACTTTAAAGATTTTGCTCAAAATGCATATCTGGAGATTGTGTGGTATGACAAATAACAATTTATACTTATTGTTTTTGGGGAAAACTCTTTATGGGTAGTTTACTGATGACTGATTTTTAAGAACCCGGAATTTTGTTACAAATGACAGTAAAAATTTGGTTCAAAATGGATATCTTGGAAGTCTCTTACATGACAAATAACCCTTAATACTTGGTTTTGGGTAAAAATTCCATAAAGAATAATTTACCGATTAGTGATTTTTGAAAATTCAAACTATTTTGAAAATATCTAAATCGATTTTGCTTGAAATGTATATCTGGGGAGTTTTCGACATAACCATGACAAATAAAGCTTTATAAATGTTTTTTGGTGACAATTGGCTGTGGGTAGTTTACTGATGATTTAAAAAAATATATTATTGTTAAAAGATGGCCTTAGAGATGTGGTTAAAATGGGTAGGTATCTGTTAAGTTGCTTATATTATAAATACTTACGTAGATTGGTTTTTCTAAATTAAAATTATCAATAGTATTTAACTAGTGGATACTTTTTGTAAAATTTGATTTTTTGAAAACATCTTTAATGGTTTAGTTAAAAATTGGTATTGGAGTACTATATTACACTATAAATAATAATGTATTATTATTTGTATGAAATAAATTATTCTAAGGGTCGTATACTGACAACAAATTAGATAAAATTTGAATTTTTTGAAATTATTGTACTTGTAGATTGAATTCAAATTTGAAATTTAGGAATAGTTTTTCATGATAAATAGTAGTACGTTTTTATTCTAACAAATTTTTGAAAATCTGAATTTTGTTAAAGATATTTGAATAATTTGGTTTTAAGTGTATTTACAAAGGAACTTTCATTTTAAATGTCAAAGCTCTATGTCCATAGGTTCAAAAACACATAAGTAAATTTGGAAAACTTTCAACCTCGCTTCCCCCTTTTTAACTCCTTAAAAGAGAAATTTCGTAAAACCCCGTCCTACTTCTTGCTTAGTGCCTACACGGAAACTTCACGCAAAATTTCAATTTTTTTTTCAGGCCCAGAGGTTGGATAAATACGGTGACGTGTGTGTCAGTGAGAGAATGACTTTTGTCTGTTAGATTATATTGTAGTTTTAAATACAGTTAACTCTCGATTATCCGCGGTAATGGAGGGGATGAGTGCCGCGGATTATCCAAAACCGTGGATAATCCGCATATTTAATAAAACAAGAGATTGTAGCACATTCATTTCAAACTAGTACTCACCTAATGTGACCGTTTCTATGAACACATCATTATATTTCAGGCACTAAGATAAAAAACAAACACTTTAAATCAATGTACAGTATACTCAAAATTGACAAATCACTTAAAAAGTCTGTAATAGTCTTCTGCTTCGTTGCAGATGCTTTCTTTTTCCTTATCCCGCTATGTGTTTTCCGTAACATCAGCTTGTAAAAAAGGAGAGTGTCATCTTCCTGTTCCAGATGATTAAGCAATTTAGGAGTCTATTCCAGTGCAGCCCCCTTTCATAAACTTTTTGTCTCTTTGGCCATCATCTTTTCCCTAGAGGTTTACTGAGTACAACAATCGGTAGCTCTGTCTGCTCCATCAACGCAACGTTTTTCAAAAACGTAATCCCTGCTATTGACGATGCCACGTTTAAGTCGCAAAGCAGATAATCCACCCACTGGTAATGGGGAGTTTACTGTATTCATAAATATGCCAACTTCAATTGAATTGCTTGCTTTTATGGAAATTATTTAGTAATATTTGTAATTTCTGTCATTTTCAAAAGAGATTTTAAATAATTTAGCATTGACTTATAACTAAATTATCAACCCGGGTTGGTAAAAGAAAGAAAAATTGCACCTGTTGACATTTTGATGAAGTTACCATAGTTCTTACCACCAGTTTGCTCCTTGTTTAGATAATAGAAGGATTGAGCAATTGAAAGAGGTGCATCTTGGGGCACATCTCAGGCGCAAAGTGGCGTCATTTATAAATTTTTACCCTTTCGTGAATCCCTGCCTAGACGTTGTTTATTTTAAGTGTTCTGTCATCCGTGTCCCTAGGTAGACCCTTGAATTTTAGCTATAAGAATGCAATGCTAATAATATAATGATCTTTGTTTTTGTGTTCGTTTATTTTTAGGAGTTGATGAGTCTATGGTTTCGGTAGATGGAGGATTTTATGGTAAAAATGTATGATTTAGGGATAGTTTTCTCGAAAAATACTTAAAATTTAGATTTTATACAACAGAGATAACTTCTTTTTGTTATTACAATAGGAAATTCTTAGCTTTCTCTTTCATCCAAATTGGACTCAATTTGTACGCTACGTCCACCATTTTGGATTTGCAATTTTGGATATTTTGAGAGGTCAGATATTTATCATAGATATGGCATACTCGATGGTGTCAATGCCAAATTTTGTCCCTCTAAGACTAAATTTGTAAGGCTTAGCCACCATATTGAATCCTCCATCTGGAATTTTTCAAGTTTTGGATTTTTCTCATAAACTATAACGCCTATAAAAAAATTTCAGATATCTAAGACTCAATGTGTACGTTTCTTCGGACATTTTGGAGCTGCCATTTTAAAAGTTTCAAGTCTCGGATTTTTCTCCTAAAGATGGCGTGCTCCATTGTGTACATACCAAATTTCAATTTTCTAGGATATTAGGAAGCGAGAGAAGGAGCTCTGGGAGGGCACAAATATATATAAAAACGTTTGTTTGTGTAGATTAATTTGTTTTATGATTATCTCTTGTACACCAACATAATGTATTTATTTTTTGCTAACCATTGGTTGTTTTGTATTTGTTCAGTGTAAGCTTGTTAGAGGTTTGACTGTTGGTTAGCCCTTTAATAAAGGAAAAGGAAAATAATAATAATAATAATAATAATAATAATAATAATAATTATTATTATTATTATTATTATTATTATATCTTTCTACATGTCAGATTATTTGTACAAAGTGAGTTCTTGAGTATGTTCTATTAGCAACTTCCTTTTTCTAGCCTGAAACTTCATCTTCTTTCCTGGTTGAGGTCATCCATCAATCAGTGTCATTCATTGTCTTCCTGGCCCCATTTTCTTTTCCACCTTGCCTTCTGCGACAAAGCAAAAAGTACAGGGCCGTAACCACCAATATCTTTGGAGAAAGCGAACTGTCCCCCTTTGAGTCAAAGATCTCTTCCCCAACAGGGAGATTTTCAGTAAAAAGGGACCATTGATACACATAATGAATTATATTCATCGATATTAATATGTTATTAGGTCTACAAATTGGGGACTAGCCTGTGTTGAGTCATTATAAAACCTTACAAATTATCTTCACTCTGCTCTAGCTTTCATCCTTAGTCTTCACTCTGCTCTAGCTTTCATCCTAATTCTTCACTCTGCTCTAGTTTTCATCCTAATTCATCACTCTGCTCTAGTCTTCATCCTAATTATTCACTCTTCTCTAGTTTACATCCTTATTCTTCCCTCTCCTCTAGTTTTCATCCTAATTCATCACTCTGCTCTAGTCTTCATCCTAATTATTCACTCTTATCTAGTTTTCATCCTAATTATTCACTCTTCTCTGAATTATTCACTCTTTTCTAGTTTTCATCCTTATTCTTCACTCTGCTTTAGTTTTCATCCTAATTCTTCACTCTACTCTAGTTTTCATCCTTATTTTTCACTCTGCTCTATTTTTCATTATTAATTTCAACCATCACTCAGAGTGAACCCTCTTTTTATTCCCCCCTACATCCCTCCGTGACATACTTTTTTTTGGATACACCTCTGGATAAGAAGACAGCTCCAATTAAATAATTAATTTCTAAGTGAAATATATTTACTGATCATAAAATTGAGCTTAACAAAGAATATATTCAACTTTAAAATATTGGCCTACACATATATTTTGTCTATAAATGTATGAAGTGACGCATGCCTCCGAAACCATTGGGCATGCAGACAAGAATGTTAATTCTGTCCTGTGTGTTTTTCCGATGATGGGGAGGCTGAGGCGCTAGGTGTTATTTTCTTTAACTTATTCTCAATATTCCGCCACAAAAATGCAAGTTCACTTATTTTAAATCCTAGCTTCGTCATCCTTTCCCCATTAATTTAAGTATGCGGATAATCCGGTCAGGTAGTAAAACGCGGAACACATAGAGGAATGGCGCAAATCATCGCTAAAGAATAGCATCTGTTCAATAAACTTGCAGGCGTCTTCTTCAAAGCAATAAACATAGGGAGTGGTGACCCAATTGCCATGATCCTTTCACCCCCTTAAGGGCGAGACAATCAGTTTAAGAGGTTCTGAACCATCTCATTTCTAAGCCTTGAAAAAAAATAAAAATACGGTGCTTGGTGAACAGAGTGGGAGGGAGTTTATGACGATGGGAATGCCATTGAAATATATTTCACGCACACATTTGAGCTATAGTAGAGGCGACATAAGGTTAGGGAGCTGAGATTTGCTTTTCTTTAGTTTTTATCCCTACTTGAACCAGACACAAAGAATGGGGTGGACTGACAGGTTCCAAACGACCCGGAACTACAAATATGATGGCGCTTAACACACATTCATAAATACCACTGAAGTTAAGTTTCAGTGTTAACTGAAGTGATGAGTTGATGTATTTATATTTTTATTATTAGTAAATTGGACATTTAAGCTACATTTCTGATGATTACGTCACTATTAAATCCACTTTAAACATCAGTTTCTAATTTCTACTGACATAATAAAAAAGGTTTTTTTAAAAATTTTATACAATAGTTGGGCTTATATGTTTGAATTATTTAAGAATGTAAAATGGTTCTGAATATAATACTTGTGTAAATTACAAGGCTAGTAGCAGTAAGTATTAACTAACCAAATGCTTTTACGTTTGGCTTAAGAAACTGTTTACAAACAACATCAAGAAACCACAAACGGGGCAGTTTTACATTTAATGCCATCATATATCATTACAATTTACAAATTATGTATTCTAGGTACCCTCAGACTTACTCACTGGGACTTTCGCTTTAAAAGTTAATATAAACAATTATTTATAATCGTAAGGGTAACTTTATATGGTAGTTGCGTCAGCCCGAACTAAACCAGCCCACAGGAATATCTCCCGTTAGCTCTACAGCCCTATCCATCTGTAGGTAGGACTCTTGTTGGAAGTAGACGCAAGCCTGATAAAAAGTTACTTATTTTTTCATACGTCAAGTCATGTGATATGCAGCTGTACCTTGGGCCTATACTAATAAAATACTAGTAATATTGTACAATATTATCAAAATTTACCTTTCTTCCCAATAAAATCCTATTCATATAGGGCAGGAAGTGTAGGTTTAGAAAACAAATTTTTTTTAGATCAACAATGTTAACATTTTACTATTTTATTAATATTTATTGATACTATCTATCAAAAGTAACAGCTACAGATCATATGGCTTGGCGTATGAATATATTTAAAAGTTTTTAGTGTTTTTTTAACCGTCAGATATACAAGGACATTCATGAGAGGAATATGGAAGGACCACGCCCAGTGGGCAGAAACCGAAGGAGATGGGTAGACCTTGGGGAAGAAGACCTTAAATAGCTCGGGATTGACGTTCCGTCGAAGACAGTAGGTGACTGCAGGAACTGGAGTATTACAGTGGGCGGGGCCGAATTCCACTTTGGATGGCAGATTCTTATATAGATAGTCAGATACTTTATTTACAAACGTGTTATTACTATTGCTACAGTGGTCAGCCAAGATAGATTGGCGCTAAGAATAGTTTGCTTATATTACAAGGCCGTATCAAGGGTTAACGGGGAGGTGGAACACTCGAAATACCCCCACAGCCCTCATTTTATATATTTGTATTCCTCCTAGTTTTGTATCTTACTGGAGTCTACGATTGAGGGTACCAACAACTCTAATTATGTTTTATTTAAGCTTTAAATTGATCCAATAAGAATTAAATGTAAAAATAATTTCTTGAAATCCTGTTGGGGGACTTCTCCATCAGGCATATAAATTTAAAGCCCCACACTACTACGGCCCTGTCATATTAAACTAATAATATTTGACCTCTGCGTGGCTAAATATTAGCGAGTTATTTCTAAACATTACCAATTTATGTAAAGGTGAATCGATCATTTCGACTTTATTTATAAAAACTCATGAGCTAAAAATAATATAGGAAAGGTCTCTAGGGTTGTGAAACATAATCTTTTACATTATATGATGAAAATAAATCTAGGGTGTTCAAAAACAAGGTGCTTAGCAATATATTTGATTCAAAAAGGGATGGAGGTACTGAGGAGTGGAGAAGGTTACACATTGATGAGTTACATATCATGTAATCGTCACAAGGCATTGTTAGTGTTATCAAATCTCGAAGTTTATGGTGGACAGGACATGCAGCGCTAAAGTAAGAATCTAGAACCGTGTTCAAGGTATTAACTGACAAATCCAATGGAAAGATGCCATTTGGAAGACCTAGACGCAGTTGGGAGGATAAAATTAGAATGGACTTGAGGGAGTTAACACCACCCAAATGCATTATTATTAACAATCAACACAACAAGAATTGGGACATTCCGATATAAAGATTATTTTTTCGGTGATTAAATAACTAGGTCATGCACTGTAACAGGCTGCCTTCTTTATTTTGACACCATCTTGGTAATATTTCTCCACAACTCATTAAAAACATTCCCAAAAAAATTAACTTGTTTATTTTAACAAAATTACTCATCCCAACATAACTTAACCTTTTATTTGTTGACGCATTAAAGGCTAGTTTTTGTTAGTTTAGGATAGCTTTTAGTTCATAAACATATTACCTATAGCGCACTAAAATACTTCTTCACCTTGACGACATCTTTGTTTTATTTAATTACTCTTATTCCTTAAAATATCTAGGTACGGACAGACTGGACGGGCGAGCGAGCGAGCGTGTGAGCGAATAAATAAAATAAAATAGAGCGCATTGGTTGTAATGAGAGGTGGCCAAACTGGAGCGCGTGAGCGACCCGAGCGACGCGCTTGAAAGATAGAATTGGTTCCAATTTTTAAGCGCGCGCGCTTGAGCTGGAACAGTCTAGTTTAAAGGCGGTGGATAATATTATTGTATATTGGTTCATTGCGTGTTAGAAAAACTTCTCAATTTGACATGATATTTTACATTTTTATAATTATCGATAGGTTTAGCACACTTGCTACTAACGGCCTAGTTTAATTGGTAAGATCATAAACCATATATATATACAATACATATATAAATAAATATATAAATAGGTAAAAGTGATATGTTAAGATAGTTCAATATTATAATCAAAGTAGGCCCTTACAAATAAGAATCAGCATTAGTGTGAAGAGAGGATGGGAAAACCACAATATTAGATCACTTGTCAAAAACCACCCTCTGTTCATTTTGCCTCCTCGTCAACAACTATCGATAGCTATCTGATAATCACGTGCTTGCTCGCTCGTTTGACCCCGCAATCGCTAATTCACTCGCTCGCACACTTGTCAGCCTGGCCGAACCCTTTTACGTTGAGTTTGCTTCGTAATTACATTGGAATAATGTCACAGATGTTTTTATAAAATATGGTAGGAAAAAGTTTTTGTAGATGTACAGTACAATCCCAATTAATTTACGAACTTATTGATGGACATTTACGTGAGTTCTTCGGTTGAGGTGTTTCAGGCAAAGTTAAACACTATGATACAACGTCAGCTACAAGACTAAATGTTTGATATCATAAAACATATAACAATTTATTTAATTATTGGTATGGTCCAATTCTTGGTGCGTCAATTGTGAATGTTTGTAGTGTAATGTAACAAAGAAAACATGTTTTTGACATTTACACTAAGCGTACTATCTCCATGTTCGGCTTAAAAGCCTACCTTTAGAAGTTGTTAAAGATGAATTGAAGGTAGCCATGATGATCTGGTAGGGATGGTCTCGGTGTATTTGCACCTGTTGTATTAAATATTTAGGAGAAGAGAGAAGCTCCTCTTTAACACTTGCGGTCATTATTATAAAGGTCTATTGAATACACACTTTCAGACATTATATATAATATCTTATATATGATTTGACAAAATATTTTTCTGTAGTAGAAACTACGAGGAAGTGGCTGAACGTATTTTGACAAACGACCTCTCATTTTAAAGGTTAGGGGTCCAGGATATTGAAAAAAAAGTAGTTTATAACGAAAATTTGATTTTCCCAGATAATTCTTAGCTTTTAATTCTTTGTTTATGTTGGACGCAAAGTCCGACAATGGCCAATGTATGGATTTTTTGCTCATTACTAGGATTGGGCGTTATAAAATGACAAAAGCCTGGCCAAAGCTTTATTCAATTTCGAGGTTTGGCCGTCTCCAAACAGCCAGACCTAGGATTGTGGAATTACTAAGCGTCCAAAGTTGAAAATACAAACAGACAGACGGCATCACAAAAACTACTTTTTTTTTGTTTAAGATGGTCATGGAAACGTCGATATTTATCAAAATCTCGAGCTCGATTTTTTTAATGATCACAATACCATTTTTTCCGAAGTGTCGAGAGAAAGTAAAAGGCCTTCTTGATATTTATTTGAAAGAAAACCAGACTATAAGTATAGGCCAACATAGATTTGTATATTTTCTTTACTTGTACTTATAATATAGTTAAACTTAAATTATGAAATAACCAACCATATAAAAAGGCTAAATATATAAGTAAATATTTTCAATCTTCTCGTAAAGAGAAATATTGTAATCGTGATAATGTTCAATATTGAGTTTATGGGATCTTGAACAGAATCTGTTGATATAAACATGTGAAGAAAATTAAACTCTACATTTGTACTGGAGCATAATTTAATTTATTTTAGCAAAAACAAATAAACAGTTTTGCCATAAAAACTGCAAAAACACTGGACTTTATTCACGTCCCCTTCCATCATACCTTAAGAGTATCAACTAATTTTAGATGAACACCATTCGTCATGAGCGAGTTGAAAGAAAATCCTATTGATATAATAATAATTAAAACACTAGTTTCGGAAGTTATACTGTACGTGAAAGGATTTTTTCACTATGATCAGAGAGGTCGGTGTTAATATCTCGTCCAGGTAATTCTTTTTCCTTCATAGAGATAAGCTTTTCTATTAATTCAATAGAAAATCACCGAATCCTTTCTTTAAATAATGTATACCTCCATAGTTCTTCCTTTATGATAGGGCCTATTGTTACTAAGCTACCAACGATCATAGATTTCATTGAGCCGGTCAAGAAGGGATGAATGAGACTTTTAACCAAGTCTTAGATAATCTGATTCAAATTCCAATGTGATTACTTTTTTTAAATATCAAATTTGGAGAACAAAACACTGCAGTATTGTGTATGCATTAGAAGAGTGCACATCTTAAAAAATATAAAGTATAATATGGGTGCCATCAGGCGCGGATCCAGAAAATTTTCATACGGGGGTCAAGCTAATTATAAATAACATAATTACTAATAATGTAAGCTTATTATTTAAGTAAAATAAGAATATTTTAGAACGTTTGAAAATGCATTATAGCAATGTGATAGTTTTTTTTGTCTGATCAATTTCTCAGCGTAGTCACCTAAATAACTCTAGAAATCCACAAAAATTAAAATTATATAATGTCAATAGCAAGTATCTTTTTAAAGCAACAGTAATTACTACTACTACTACTACTACTACTACTACTGCTAATAATAATAATAATAATAATTAATAATAATAATAATAACTATAAAACCTATACAAAACATTGTTCAAACGTACCTCATATTTTATAAATGCATTAATTGCATTTTCCTCTTATTCTTTTGAGCAAATTTCTCCAAAACTTCATCAGGATGAACTTCTATGCTTCGATGAATATTTAACATGGCCAAACCATTTAATCGTTCCTCATCCATATTTGACCTTAAGTATGTCTTTAACCTTCTTAGGGTAGAAAATGATCTCTCACTAGTGCAAGTAGTCACGGGAAGAACAGACAAAATGTGGAGAAGAACTTTAATGTTTGGGTAAAAACCATCTGAAGCATGCATTAAGCTGTCAACCGCACTAGATGGACACTCTGCCTTAGATTTATGTTTCCAGCGTTGTTGCCACAAGTCAATCTCTCCACGAAGTTCTGACGGAGTCCCAGGAAGGTCATTAGCATATGTTTGAGCTGCTTGTAATAAAATTTCATTGTCTTGGTTAGCAAATGCTGGTATTAAACCGTATAATGTGATAATATTATCATGTCCAGTTGATGAAAATCTAGTTGACAGTTCAGAAATAAGATAGTCCACAAATGGCAGGTAGACATTTAGTCTATAATATTCCTCAGGACTATATGCAGCAACATTTGGCCCATGAGTTTGTGTTCGAAAGGTCCTTGGTATAGTGATGTCAATTTCATGTTTTACAGCCAAATTCACCGATTCATTATAGACTTCTGTATATTTATTAGGGTTATTCCGATAATCTTTCAATGTCTCTAAAACATTTGCTACCATATTATAGCAGTTTTTCAGGTCTAACGAAGGGTTTTGAAGCTGACGAGACAACGTGACTGTTAGACTGAAGATAAATGAAACAATATGCAGAGTTATAATAAAGTCAAACCTGAGAACTGAGGTGAGTAAAAGTGCTGACTTTGATGATGGTGCTTCCGCATCAAATACTTGTAGGAAACATACAACTGCATCAAAAACATGTAAGAATTGTAAAAATGCATCGTGTCGTTCTACCCAACGCGTCTCACAAAGCGTTTTGAGTTTGCACTTTGTTTCTTCAGGATATTGTTCATGTATTTTTGCTTTCATTAAATCTGTTCGTTTACTGGATTCTCTTACTTCATTTGTTACGTTACTGACCACAGCAATAGCGTTCCTTACACTTGTTAAAGAACATGCTTTAGAAATGGACAGATTTAGTTTGTGAGAAGCACAGTGCATATATATAGCAAGAGGCTGCTTTTCCCTAATACGAGCTTGCACACCTTTGATTTTACCAGACATGTTAGACCCTCCATCGTACCCTTGACCACGCAGGTTTTCAATTTTAAGTCCCAAATTGTTTAATTTTTCAAGAAGTAAGTTTGTGAGAGCCTCGCCGCTGAGATTTCTCGCTTCCACAAAACCTAAGAATTCTTCTCGAATTTTAAGTGAAACTATGTCCAGAAATCTAACACAAAGACTCATCTGTTCAACTGTTCCAACATCCGTTGTTTCATCTGCTAGTACCGAAAAAAATTGCCCTGCTTTAATGGACTTAACAATTTTACTAAGGATAACTTCTCCACAAGCTTCAATTAATTCGTTCTGAGTTGTTTTACTAATAAACGTTGCATTTTTGGGTGCTGTTTTTATGTGATTTTTTAAATCACTATCACCGGCATCAATACGGAATCTTAAAAGTGCTCGGAAGTTTCCCTCATTTTCTGTGCTATCGTTTTCGCTAAGCTCTCCATCATCACGATGACCTCTTAGGGGAAAGTTTTGTCGGCCACATAGTATAACTGTCTTTATCATGGGTATCAAACGTGCTCGATTTTCTTCAATTCTTTTTTTCACTTCACAATTTAGTCTGACTTCAACTGATTGTGTCCTGTTTTCAAATGTATTCTTAAATTCAGAACATCTTATAATTGCTGTTTTATGATATTCATTGGAGGCGTGTCCGCAAAGCATTTCATTTCCTTTTTTGTAGTTTAGAAACGGAGTCCGTACAAAGCTTCCGAGAGATATTCTACTCCTACCTCCTTCCTTTGATCCAAAAAGTACACATGCAATACAATAAGCGCCATTGTCCTTAGCACTGTACGTCAACCAAACAAACTTGTCCAGCCATGATCTTTGAAAATGTCTAATACCTCCTGACTGAACAACATTAGGGAACTTGTAGCTTAGTGGTGGAGTCCACGGTTCTACTAGCATGTGGTATTTTAAGTCATCGGAAATAGTTTCAGCTCCAACAAAGTTGCCAATATCAAATTTTTCTGGTCCTACACTTTCTATAGAGATTTTAGTATTTGAATTAAATCCACTGGTTGAGGGTGAGTCACAAACTAAGTTCACTGACGCACTATTTTCAATTAAATCCACAGTTTCGTTTCCTGTTGATTCAGGATTTTTTTTCTTGAAAAAACAAAATAAATCCGTCTGTCCCTTTCTTTTTGACATTATAATATCAATACTTGCATTCAAATCACATAACTAGCAAAGACAATAATTTAACACAAAATTGAATAGCAGGAGGAAGTATCACAGTCACAGTATCACAATGACAATAGGCAGTAGCACAATAACCATAAAAAACAAAACATAAATACCACACTCACAGTTTACTAAGAGTAAAGAAAACCATCATAGGTCATTATAATCACAAATAGACTGAAATATTTATAAATTACACTTTATTGCACATAAGCATTAACAAAACGAAACACACACGTAAAATGTTCCTCGTCTAAGGCCACTCGAACGAATCGTTCCGGTATTCTAAAAGTAAATATTTCCAGCTACCTCTGACTGGTTTGAAACAGATTAGCGTACTTTTCACTGGAAGGGGGTAAGTCTTTCTAAAAATAGCACACTCCACCCCTCTTTAACTCGGTCCACTACTTGTGTTGAAGACAGGTGTATGAGGTGAACAGCCTGCACTAGGAATTCAGTAGGGGTGTGCAAATCTTCGAAATGTCAAAGTCAAAGTTGAAGCCTAAGTCACCTTCGATTCGACGTCGTCACTTCGACAACCACCTTAGCATCTTGAGAAGTTTTGAAGATAAAATAAAACCTCTATAAATAACGAAAATATTTGAAAATCACTAATTACTACCCATTTAAATAAATTATAATAATCACATAACAGCAATAAAAAGTATTTTAACACTAACTTGATATTGAATTATATCTACCTATAACGCAAGCAGGAATAAACTCAGATATGTCAGCATAAAAATAATATAATATAGTGTGTTTTTTCCCTACTAAACTTTCTCTTTATTTAGAAGTATTATTAGATAATTTAAAAATTAATAATAGTGTTATTTGATAAAAAAAACTGTATTTGGTTTCAGCTTCAACCTTTCTTGGCATGCTTCAATCTTTGCTTCACCTGAGACTAAAAGAACATTCGCACATCCCTAGGAAAGATAAAAACTTGTATGATTTAATTTTTTAGTATTTTATTTCTAAATATACATTTTTTAAATAATTTTCTAAACACCACAGGGGGGTCAGCTGACCCTTTGACCCCCCCCTGTATCCGCGCCTGGGTGCCATATTATTGATTTATGGAACTACATGAACTAGGTTCCGGAAAACTCGAATTTTTCTTAAGAATCATAGACCATAGACCATTTAAGTGTGATAAGCACTCTTACTATTTATAAAACATAAAACATTTAAATTATTTGTGTAGTATACATATATAGGCTTACACATTAATATGATTAGTAATATTATGTATTTATTAACAGAATATATAATTATTTTAAGCACTTTAATAGGTTAAGATGGTTTCTCTTAATGTTTTATTATATTCAAACGTATTTAATGAAATACCAGTGTAGCCCAATGGCTTATCTAACTTAAATCTTATCTAAGTACGAGTTAAGTCGTTCTTTTATTTTGGAAACAATAAACATCCATGGAATCAAAATTATGACATGGATGATGAATAAACATAAAGAGAAGATATACCCACGAAAGGCAAAAAACTGTTCAAAACTTGCTCAGAATGCAATTAGATATTATTTTAAATACACCAAAAAAACATAAAATACCATCACTATTTTTGTATATCTTGGAAAATATATTATTCCTATATTAAATCACCCTCATTGGTGGATAGGTGGATAATATGTCAGGCTCATTTAGTCCAGTTTTCAGGTGATGGGCTGGTCGATGTTTAAATCACGGCAGAGTGTATTGAGGGTAGTGGCGTGGCTATGGTGAGGAAGATAGGGCACATGCCCTGAGCACAACATTTATTAGCAATATTAGCGACCATCTAAGTTTAATTTTTTTACAAAAAGACGTCTTTTATCTGTATTATTTTGTAACCAGTGTTATAGTAACCAGTTTGAGAACCAATAGTGGGTATAAGAATCTAGAAAGATTTTAAGAAATAATTTTCAAGAGGTGTAATTTTTTTCATTGGCCCTAGTACAGTATATGAGTGAGGATATTTTACCCCTAAATGGCTTACCACTGTCCCTACACTCAAACATGGGTGTATTCATACCACATTAGCGTAATTAAAATGTTTATGGCCCTGACAGGTAGTAAGGCGAGGTGGGAAAATAATATAAACAAAACCTTATTTTCTTTACAATTAATTTATTTAAGGAATAGTTATAAGTTTTGATGTGTTGTATTGCATAACAAGGTATTCTAGAGTTTTCAAGCCTTATATTTATGATAAGTCTAACTAGTATTTTCTTGTGACAACTATATCTGACGATGCTCACCTTTTTGATACGAACTCCTCTCTTCCAACGAAACAAATACGTATCCCTGTGACAAACGTGCTTTTTCACAGTTAAGTATCAAGCAATTAATCTGATGTACCTCAGAGAAAGCTTTATTCAAAAGTACTTGAAGATAGAAAACAAGATTTAACTTGCAAATCAAATTGATAGAAGATTGCTAGTATTCGAACAGGATTGATAACGCAGTGATTATTATTATTACTACACGATTTGTTTTTAAATACATTATTAAAGGTTGCGCTAGATCCCTGAAAGAACGTTTAGTATATAAGATAAGGTGATATATTAAAAGAGTCAGTTCTCTTATAACCAAAATCAACCAATAGTCTTCCATGTTGCTCAAGGTAAATACGTGTGATACTTTGTTTTATTTTGCCACTTCTTTAAACCGGAAATTTATTAACGACCTACTTTAAAGGCTAGGAATAAGTAGGGTAGCTAAGAGGAAATGCAACCAGATTGACATAGAAACCCACCCAGTCGAGATTTAAACCTAGAACTCCCCGTCACCGGCAATTTGGATTATTGTGGGCTTGTTGCCTTATAACAAGCGACCAACTGGTCTGCGTGTGATATAATTTCATGATTCAGAATTATATGATTTTATTTTATTTTAGGTGTGAATTTTATATCAATAAAACTGTGGGAATTTCAGTGGTATAATAAACGACGAGAGAAAAGTTCAATGTTTTTGCAGTTTTTATAGAAAAAAAACTTTTTTTTGTTCAAACTAGAAAAAATATTGCTCCATTATAAACATAGATTTAAATTTTCTTCACAAGGTTATATCAACAGCTGTTGAATATTTGTCATGAGTATAGGGGCATTAGATGACAAAATTTTAAATAAAGAGAAAAAATTGTTATTAAATTCTAGGACACACTTGACAGATAAATAAGAACTGTTGATGTCACCATACAAAGAAACTTAAGCTCTATGGTTCTACTAAAGCATTATTTGATTGGTTTTGGTACAAAAACTGCGATAACATAGATCTTTTCTCGCGTCCCCTGCACTCCCACCCTAGAAGGGCTGTGGCTAAGATACGTTGCGGACGTTGTTTATAAATGTCTGAATTATTTATTAATTGGTTTGGTATTTTTTAAATATTGTTTTCAACTAAATATAGGCAAAAAATATCAGAAGGTTTCTGATGAATTAAAAAGTTTAAAATTTTAGCTTAAAGATTAAAAAAAATGTCAACAACAATTGACACGGATATTAATATTTTTGAGATTCAAGCAAAAGGTTATAAATCTAAATCTAGACTAAATCTATCAAATAAAGTCATGTTTTTTTATAGGTTTGCAACAACAAATTTTTAATATAATTTGGGATTGTTTTATAGGGTTTTACATGTACTGTACGTTATCACAATTTCCCAAAAACAAAATTTTTATTGTCATTTTCGAAACATTTCGAATTTAAAATACATCAATCATCACTCAGTAACTCACATCATTACTCATCAACAAATTATTATTAATATTATTATTAGCACCGCGTCTTACTACCCCTTCGGGCTATACGCACTTACGCTAATATGTAATGGTAGGGTGATTGTGAGATGAAATTGAGGACCTAAAGTTTAACGTGGGATCCGAACTACGGTGAATGCCTGGAATTCCACACATTCACAAGTTGTGTTTAATACACGTCTTGTCAGAGGTGAAGGAAGGGTTTGTCAGTTCAAACACTCCCTATTTATCAATTTCAAACAAAATCGTTAAAGCCATTTTCGAAAAATCTGGAGTTTTCACATATCACCTGTCAGTGAACTTCCCTTAATCTAGGGTGAAAAAAAGTGCTAAGGTATTGTCATATAACATATAAATATGGAATGGAATGGAACTGATAAAATCCATCAACCCCATTCGGATCTAGGCCCAGGAACACTATTCTACTCTCAAGTGAAGAATGCATAAAACTCAACTTCAATGAGATATCTAATCAAAGCATTCATTTGTACCTAATCTATCTCTGTTAGTCCGGTGAGAGTGAGGTTTTAAACTATGTAACTCGAGAAAACCACGAGAAGGTTGGACTATTAGGTAAATGAACAAGTATTCTTAGGTCTAAGACATCATTCTCACAGCAGAATATACTGCCGATAAAGGGAAACTCAGGGTTAGAATCCCAGTCGAGTGTACGGAAGGTGATTTTTACAAAATGGTTACTCATTCCACCTTCACGTAAATGAGGGTACAATTCCTTTAAATTCAACCTCTTTATCACAAGTATCTTAACTTAATTACTAATACATACATGCGTATAGCCTGAAAGAGTAGAAAGACGCTCTGACAAACAAACAACCTACCTTTAAAGAGAAGATGACGAAGCACAATGTGGAACAGCAGACGCGTCGAACTCTCGTATCAGAGATATCTATCCATCTATACTACTCAAGTGGTCAATTCTGCTTATAATAGGTGGATTTTCTTCAGATATACCAAGTGTAGGCCGGTGCGAATAAGTGTTTTTTTCCATTTTGAATCAAATCCAGATATAATATTTCATAACAAAAATATTTCGGATCGATTCCAAATCGAGTATTTTATAATAAAAGTGTTGAAAACCCGAATTGAATATTACGCTATATTATATATATATATACTCATTGAGTACAATAACAAATAAACGTCAATAAATCTTGTCAAAGCAATGAATAAATTTTGAATACTAGGGAGATTCGTAGCTTTATGTTGTATAGTGAAATAACGGCTCTTGTCCAACGTATTTTAAAAAAATTAATAATTCAAATGTTTTACTTTTGTTTCAAATTTCGAATAAAATTTCATTGAATCCAAATCTGAAATCCCTATGGATTTCAAATTTTGAATCCGATACGGAACTTTAAAATATAAAGATTCGAAAAATTGAAGCTTCGCATATACGGAATGAAATTTAATGGTCTTGCACACGTAATTACGTATGTCTTTCCGGTACTGACTGGGAAAAGGTGATTATTATTACTGACTGGGATTATTCCATGACGCGTAATGGTTTGCACGTACGTATGTGTTTACAGTATGAGAGTGAAATTATGTTAACGCGTCATAGTGGTGACGTAATCAATTTTGACAGTAGTAATAGAAATAGCCCCTTGATTAATTGGTTCAAGTCCATGTGTATTGAAATAAACTAGGAAAGTACTATTATTTTCTCCAAATGACATGGTACTCAATCCATGTTGCTTTGTAAGTGTTTAATGCTTATATTGTTATAATAACAATAGGCTTACCTTAAAAGACTAGTCCAGATTACTTAAATATAACATTGTTTGGTGGTTTAACACAATTTTAACTGTAACAATCACGATAATTTACAATTATCATATTGCTTATAGGCCTAATGACCCAATAAATCCATGACCATGCGCATTAAAATGTTAACCTTGTGTTGATATTAACTCACCACATAACACACATATCTTCCTGATTCCCACTTTTTACCTAGCTCATTCACATAATCTTCCATTAAAAATAATTTTGAATTTCACTATCTCTTGATATAGAAACTTTTTAAAGTGTATTTATATTTTTAGTAGTTATATAATTAAACTTGAAATGCAAAGGAAACCACTCACTACCTACACAGAATGCAAGTACAATATGGCTGCCATAAGTGGGAGCGGATGAAGCCACCCCTGCAAAGACTGCGTCATTTCCATCCTAATGGTAAAAAATACGTCATTGACTGAGAAGACTGTAAGATATCCCATTCGGAACTGGGATGCGCGAAGCTTCAGGAGACGTAATTTCAAGGCCACTCCATTACAGACAGGCTTTGTAAGCGGACTTACGCACAAGTTTCACGGAGCCCCAGGTTTTGTTCCACTATAGAGATTCTGTTGAAAACACATTCTTTGACATGTATTAGTACAATCACGTGAAATAGAATCACACAAAAACTCCCGTTTGTAAACCAAAAACTACCGGAATTAAGCCTGGATTCAATACAAAACAAAAGTTCGTAATTCATAGGAACCTCTGAAAAAAATACAACAAAATCTTACATTTATAAAAAAATAAATACAACATACATTGTATATTGTTATTACCAAATTTATGCAAATTATTTTACAAGTACTGTACCCTTCCTAAAGGAATAGAGAAGGAATAAAGGAATAAAAGATGAAATACAGTTAAAACAGGGTTTTATTGAAAAGTCATTAACAGTTAATACATATGTTTTGTTCATTAGGTTTCTGTACTTCTCTCCCTCTAGTAATATGGAAAGAAGTGTATTGAAAGTTAACAAGTTATTAATAAGTGCATAACTGACCAAAAACATAACGTTTGGTTCTATGGGTTGCGTGATCTCAGCGCAATGGGGTGACTACTATAGGCCAGGACTAATATCTATCAGTGGCCAGCTTCAATGAAACTAACATTACATGAGTAATCCAAGACAACTACTAGTCACCGTCAAGTTACAGGACGGCTGGCGACAATACCGTAAAATCTAAGAAATCACCAAACAAATAGCCAGCTCCCACAGCGGGCGAGATATAAAGTCAGTACCCGAATATATTTGAATTCTATCTCATTGAGCCTAAGCTCAAACTCACCCATAAATAATTCTAGAACAGTGGCCTGGATTATTAAGTCCAATAATGATGGCAACTGATCCTAAGAGAAAGTCAAATTCACTACAAGAAGGAGCCTACACTGTCCCTCTAAAATAGGGACTCTAAGCTCTAGTTAGGGCATTAGTGCTACAACCTTGGATATATGTTTCCACACTCGCTATCAAAACTTAACAAATGGGAAGACCTCAGTATTCCAGAATAACTAATATCCTACATAAGGAGGCCATCTGCAGGGCACAAAAAATAAACGATCATATAAGTTCATTACCCACGCTACACTTAGTCATATAGAATAGACAAATAAACTAGAGGACAGGACAACATAAGGTAGTCCATCAGACCCAATTAGGTCGACAAATACAAACTGCCACTCCTGGTAAGTGAGTGGAGACGCTCCCTTCGCCATTAAACTCAGACTAATGTAACATAATAAATCTAACTCTAATTAACTACTCTGTCTTATTAACTATTGTTAGTAAGAAATAGGTACTACCATACATTTACATAGTAGGGGCGGATAAGCCACGTCCCATAAAAAAGTAACGCTCAACAAAATGTGATCAACACTCCAGGAACTACCTTGCCCCTGTTGGCTCATGAGGCAACATGAAGTCAGCATAACTAGCTTACGAAAAATTAACTAGTGCTACGCTGAGGGCTAGCACAAAACAAACAATGAATTTTACTACTCGCTAATTAGCGAGACCATAATTAACTTGCTGAAGGCAATACATAAAACACATTTAACTTCATTATAACAAAATACACGCAGAGCGAGCATTTATACAGACCAAACGTTGACATTCATATTACAGGCTGGTTACATAATAGTCAGCGTTCAGGTCGACTATAACTTGTCATTCGACTCAGTGAGCTCAACAGCGTTGCAGTTCCAACTATAGAGTAGAAAGTGCACTCCTGGAGCACTTTTAGTAAATAAGATGATATTGATGTTCTAGAAGTGGCGGGATGCTACGCTTGGATAGCCAGAAAGGCGATACGGTCAGCCTTCATGCCGACCTAGCCCCACTCGAACGCAGAGCTAAAGTTAAGTAGTAGAGAAGTGAGAATTAATCGACCGTCTTGTTGCACATTTAAAATAGTTCTATATTTAATATTCTCCTCGCACCACACACAAAAACTATTATTCCCGACTGAGTCGGAACAGGGAGGGGGAAGACAGGTTTCAGCCAATCAAATCATGAGAACACAGCACCGACCTGCCTGCGCCAAGAAAGCACAGGCGCATGCGCGACAAGCAGAGAAAGAGAGAGGCAATTAGAAACTTATATGGTCCCACTCTACATTTTCTTGAGACGGTAAATGAGAGAATGCTAATTAGAAGATGCTACTCAGCAAGGATCCAGGAACACACTCACGTTGACATGTAGTTACAGGGGGTTCAAATTCCGCTCCAGCTCACTATAGGTAGCTGATATCTCGAACAATAAAATGATTGCACAATTGTGCGAGCTAATAATCATTAGCATGGCACAAATCTACCACCCTTTTCAGTAACAGAGACAAGGGAGATTATATGATGTTGACGTGGCAACTGAAACAAAATTCAGGTGCTTCCTTAGTCGTACGACCAGAGTCAGGGTGGACACGTAGAGAAGTGGAGGCAGGGAAGCTTCTCTCAATCATCGGTGGCACAGACAGAGACCAGTTACAGAGTTGTTGAAATAGAGGGAAGCCAGGGGATAGAAAGGAAGGGGGAGGCTCAATCGGGATACCAAGTCCAGAGTCAGAATGGTATGGAGTTACGTTAGACACTAGCAGCAAATCAACAAATGAGGCTTGAAGGGCAACCACAGAGTCAATAGGGTTTTCATAGTGACTCTACATGAGCTCGAGGCGATATAGAGCACCACAGCTTGATTATACGCCTAGAAGTCACAAATTCATGACAACCTAGATAAACGACAATGTCACGGTGGGCAAGCAATTTTGGAAGGATTACTAAGTAACTAAAAAGGGAAGCAATTACATAAAGAAAGATATCATCTTTCAAACTTTGTATAAAAAATTGCCCAACTAGCGGACAACCATATCCATCGGCTATGTGCACACAGCCGTCAGATCACCTAACAAATTAAACTATAACAGGAGTAATCATACAACAGGACACAAATATTAGATATACGGTAACTCAATTAACCTTTCAAGTAGTAACCAAAAACCTAAACCTAATTCAGCCTAAACCTAAGAACAGCATCAAATTAGTCAAAACATTAAATAGTACGAAGCCATGACAGAAAAATTCTTATCTAGCATTAAATTGCTTCAAGTTATGACAGAATTGGCTTCATTTTACATAGATCCTTTTTGCAGTTAGGATGTAAATGTATAGAGTTTACATATATCTTTTTCCAGTTAGGATATAAATGATTTATATAGTTATGATAAAACTAAACAGAGATAATTATATAAAAAAGAAAGGATACAACCTGAAATCAGATACAAACGTTCTTGAGATGGCTGACGTGAGCTCTGCGGGTAAAGTCAGCGTCTTACACATGTTGCAGTATGATAGAAACCGGAGTCAAAAACCGATGCACGAGTCAAAGACCAATCCATTTAGGTAACAGCTTGGCAGAGACTCCGTTGGGTGCAGAGCTTAAAGGAAAGTTACGACACATAACCCTATCATTTACCTGTACATGGACAGGGGCATATACGTTAATACAAGCCATTCCTCTTCCCATATATGTTGACTACAAAAGAGCCTATTACATCTAAAATTTATATCCGATCGTAGCATGTAAACTCTCTTTAGGTAGGTAATTCCATAGCCTTTATTCATTAAGAAAAATTTTGTTTGAAAAATCGAAATTTTTCAATTTATTTTAAATTTTTGATAAGTGACTAGCAATTTTGTAGTATTGAAGTAAACGACACACCATTCAAATCTACAATTTTATCTAATCGGATCGTGTGAACTTTTTTATGTACGTTAATTCGAGCCCTGCCTTTTACCGTATACGTATTGCCAGGGACAGGTAAAGTTTTTCTTTAGATATATATTGACTAGCGGGACAGCTAGAGTTTTTATCATATCGTAACATATAAACTCTCTTTAGGTAGGTAATTCCAAGGTCTTTCTTTTATAAAAAGAAATTTTGCATGAAAAATCAATATTTTTCGAGTTATTTTGAATTTTTGTGAAGTGGCTAGCAATTTTGTAGTATTGAAGTCTACGTGACACCATTATATTATATAAGATAATTATATTATAAATTAAATTTTTATATTTACAATATATATTTATATACGATTACTTATATTTAAATTAATATAAATACTTATATATATGTTAATATAATTAAATATTGTTAAATTAAATTTTAATATATTAATCATTTTTACGATTATTAAAATAAGAATACATATTTAAATATATGTGATATATCGGTGATCGGGTCTTGTGAGCTTTTTTATTTACGTTAATTCAAACCCTTCCTCTTACCATACACGTTGACAGCAAGGGACAGGTAAAATTTTCGACAGATCGTAATACGTACGCTCGCTTTAGGTAGGTAGTTCCAAAACCTTTCTTTTATACACAGAAATTTTTATCAAAAATCGATACTTTTCGAGTTATTTTGAATTTTTGTAAAGTGTGTAGTAATTTTGTATCATTGCAATACACCAGACACCATTAAAATCTACAATTATATCTGATCGGGTCTTTTGAACTTCTTTATGTACGTTAATTCAAGCCTTTCCTCTTTGCATATACGTTGACTGCGAGTGACATTTAAAATTTTGATCATATCGTAAAATATAAACTCTCTTTAGGCAGGTAACTCCAAGGCCTTTCTTTTATAAAGAGAAATTTTGTGTGAAAAATCAATATTTTTCGAGTTATTTTGAATTTTTGTGAAGTGTCTGGCTATTTTGTAGTATTGAAGTACACGAGGACCCATTTATATCCACAATTTTTTCTGATCGGGTCTTATGAAATTTTTTATATACGTTAATTCGAGCCCTGCCTTTTACCGTATACGTATTGCCAGGGACAGGTAAAGTTTTTCTTTGGATATACATTGACTGACGGGACAGCTAGAGTTTTTATCAGATCGTAACATATAAACTCTCTTTAGGTAGGCCTTTATTTTATAAAGAGAATTTTTTTTATGAAAAATCGATATTTTTCAAGTTATTTAAAATTTTTGTGAATTGTTTAAAAAATTTGTAGTATTGAAGTGCACGAGGCAAAATTTAAATCTACAATTTTATCTGATCAGGTTTTGTAAACTTTTTTCTTTACATTAATACAAGCCATTCCTCTTACCATATATGTTGACTACAGAAGAGCCTGGTACAGCTAAAATATTTATCCGATCGTAACATGTAAACTCACTTTAGGTAGGTAATCTCAAGGCCTTTCTTTTATAAAAAGAAATTTTGCATGAAAAATCGATATTTTTCTAGTTATTTTGAATTTTTGTAAACAGTGTAGCAAATTTCTAGTATTGAGGTACACGAGACTCCATTAAAATCTACAATTATATCTTATTGGCTCTTTTGAACTTTTTTATGTTGTAAGCCTCGGCCACTCTATTTCGCGATCTCTTCAGATTCTGAATGGCAAGCTTACACCCTTCAGAAAGAAGAGACACATGGATCTCTAACCAGCGGGTCGACGTCCCAAATGGCCAACAGGGGGCGGCTAAGCTCTCGACTGAGTAACAAGGAAGAAGGAGTAGCCCCGGTAGACTCGTGAACAGCAGAGTTAATAGCAATAGACAAGAAGTCAAGGTCTTTATCCCAGGACGCCTGAGCGTGCCCATTCAAAATGGTCAAAGCAATGTTGAGATTTCGGTGGAACCTCTCAACCAAATTAGGAGAGGGGTTATATGGGCTGGTGGTGACATGCCTAATACCCCAGCTAAAGCACATATCCTTGAACATTTTGGAATGGAAGCAAGGCCCGTCGTCGGTGACAATCTTCCTGGGAGCTCCAAAAATCGACCAAACTCTTTTGGACAGGGCAATAACGGTAGTGGAGCCTTTCATATTCCTTAAGGGTCTTATCACTACAAATTTAGAAAAACAGTCTACCAGGTTCAATATAGAAGAGTTACCGTTGGACGAACGGGTAAGGAGCCCCACAAAGTCAACGAAAACAGTCTCCCACGGCTTTGGGGCTACATCTGCAGAATGCATCCCAAAAAGCGTATTTTGGGGAAGTTTCGTACCCAAACTGCCTTGGCATTTACCATTCCACTCTCTAACATCCTGGTAGAGTTTAGGCCAGTATAACTCCCGAGTAATTTTTGTGTGTGTTTTACAGATACCCAAGTGTCCACATACAGCGGAATCGGGAAAATATTTAAGGATCATACCTCTTGATTTCGGAGGGACATAAATCTTCCGCCCCTTGAGATGCTTCCCCACCCACCATAGCAACCCTTTAAAGATAGTAAAATTATCAACTTTTTCCCCACCTTTCAGGTGGTTAAAGATATCATTACACTATGGATCATCCTTTTGATGTTGAATTAGGGAAACAAAGGACTCAGGAATAGTATGAATAACTCCAACATTGAGAGCAACCGCGTTCGAGGCAATAGGAAGTAAGCCATCATTAATGTGGGATAGGGCATCAGCCACAAGGTTATGTTTCCCCGAGACATGCTCAGTCCGAAATTTAAATTGAGAAAGTTTTAAGACCCATCTACCTATTTACCCTAGTCATTTAGGGTGGTTAAACATCCTAGAAAGGGCCCTATTATCGGTAAAGAGTACAAACTCGTGTTGTTCAAGATAGTCCGTGAACTTCTCAATACCAAATACACACGAAAGGCATTCTTTCTCATAAGGATGGTACTTTCTTTGAGCTTCGGAGAGGGTTTTGCTAACAAACGCAACAGGGAACACCCCTTCTGGATGGCATTGAGATAGAACCGCTCAGAGAGAGAATGATGATGCATCAACTCTTAGTTCAAACGGCAAGGTAAAATCAAGCATTTTAAGAACTTGCGGAGAAACTAAACTTTGCTTCAATACAGAGGAGGCTTTCATTTGTTCTGGGCCCCACGAGAACTGTACCCCTTTTCTTTTTAGTTGATTCAAAGGAGCAGTAAGCGGATATGTTTAGCATGTTCAGTAACAGATTGGCTATATATACAAATATCTTCCAAGTAATTGAAAACAAATTTGAACTTAAAGTCAGAGAGAATATAATCCAAAACAGGGCTAAGCGTGGCACCACCGCAGCTGATACCCAGGGGGACTCTGTTAAATTCGAAACACCCCCATGGTGTAACAAAAGCCGTATACTGTTTTGAACTTTCGGTGAGCGCACATTGGAGGAAACTGGCATTAAGATCTATAAGACTATAGACCTTCACCCCTACCAAGTGTTGAAAGCAACTTTCAACAGTAGGCATCGGATAAAGATCAAAAATGATTTGTTTGTTCATATTCCTATAATCTATTATAAGTCGATGACCATCCCCTTTTCGGAGGGATGATAAATGCAGGACTAACAAAGGCAGAAGGCAAATGACGAATAACATCTTTACTAAGTAAATAATCTATCAATTATCTGAATATTTTAAGTTTAGGGGGCACATGAATAGGGGGAGATCAAACAGGTTGTTGACATGAAAGAGAAATATCGTAAGGAAAAAGTCACATTTTCCCCAGCTAGGGATAATGATATCAGATGGATATGGATATCAAAAAGTCATTACAAGAACCGAGTTAATCATATATCAAAGACAATGATTTTAATAACTTACCCAGCAAAAAAAAAACCACGCACTTATTAACAATTAATATAATTCAAATAAAAGAACGGTTGCGGTTTTAATTTGATATACATGAATTTGTTCACAAATACAAACTAATTCATATTAACAAATCATGAAAAGTATGCCAAAGAAAATTAAATACATACAATATATTTAAATTTAATGTAAATACCCTCCCCCCCAAAAAAATCATTTTGCTAGTAATTCAAAAGTTGTACACGCAATAAATTTATAATACAAATAATGTTTACACAATAAGCAAATTAAAGTAAATTAACATTTAAATTTGTAACTCAACCAATCATAAAATAATTTTTGGCAGGGATGCATTCTAAATACTTGGCGGCCCATTTTTCTAGAATATTAAGGTAGATAGTTTGAGCCTCCTGATTTCAAAGAACCCACTCTATTTTTTTAGAATATTAAATAATTTCTTTAAAAATTTGTTCATCTAATAAATTATAGTTGATTCAAAGTAAATATTAATTTTATTATATAAAATTAGGAATAAAATAAATTTTATTTTAAAATATCTATTTATAATACTTTATGGTTAATCAATATATACAACTTAAAATATATATTTATCCTATATAATTTTTTTTAAATTCTAAATAATGAATGGTGAATTCCCAAAATGAATTATAAAATGAATTCATAGTTGTGTACTTTTCGCTGTTACATAACAAAGAGTATTGCATTTTTATGGAACACTTTCTCCCATCATGTTACGTTGCAGGGAAAGTGATCCTTAACAGGGTGTATGGAGGATCAACCTGAACCTCTTAGGGAAAGCGATATTCCACACGATCCTTCTCCGGAGTGAGGAGGATCAATATTAACCTTATCGGGGAAGTAGTCCAGATCTGTTATTTTAACCACTATTGAGAGATCAAGGTAGATGTGGGCCAGTCACACTACACACATTCTCCAAGACAACAACATTTATATCTCAAACACCATAGGCTATCATCGATTTTGGTAGCCTATGATCGATCATGTTACGACATGTTCATACCGGTTCAGACATGATTGACAGGTGATTGATTCGTGAATGGTCCGTGAGCGTTAATAAATATTCTAGATTGTTCTAGAATGTTAGAAAACATTCGTAAAACGTTATAAGTGCCGATTTTTCCCACTTGATGGTACAGAATTAAATTGATAAAAAAAATAATTTAGGGTTTTCAAAATTTATAAACTATATATTTATAGATTCAGAGGAGAACACGTGTGTTACCCGTACGCTGTTTACCATGCTTATTGATTATTTTTTTTGCTAGATATACCATTTAGAAGTATAAATAATAATATTTATTGTGTGTTTGCTTATCTTATTACTTGCAGATGAATTGTGTTTATAAAGTTATAGTAGTGATTTTTACATGTAAAATGTTTTAGAAGTATTTCGTAAAATACTCCTTTATTTATCAGTTGTTATATTGTCTTCAGGCGTTCCATATCTAGAGGATTTTTGTTAAGTGCCTTAAAATTAAATTTATATTCATTTATTGGCATACAACATACTGATTGATATGGCCTTTCAATGAAAAAGCTGCTCTAAATCGTTTACTAAACTCACCAACCTGGCACGTCATATACGTTTACAACATAGGGGTAGGCTTAAAATGTATGTTGGGTAGACCAGGATGATTATAATATTGCGCGTATAGTCTATATTACTCGTAGACAAGCTTGTGAAAAGATTAGCCAGTACTAATGTAGACTACTGTTTCCCAGGGGACGCATGAATGTACTAATCATAGTGGTGATGATGATAGTGATTATGAGGGTTTTGAACCAGAAGATACTCTTAAAGCTAGCTTTTGCCTGATTAACTAAACCCTGCTGACCATTGGGATGATACAGTTTTCAGAAAAAATGTCCAAACTATCAGCCAGGAATCGAACCAGGGACCTCTAGGTTCTTAGCCAGATGCACTAACCACTAAGCCATGGGGCTGGTCACCAGGGTGACAATTTCCTCACATAGTCAGGAGTTGAAGTCGTTCGAGCGTGATAAATGCAGTAAAAAACTTTCCTGGCGGAATAATCTATTATGATGCAAGCTAATGAACTGTACCGTGACAGAAGCAACATCACAAGGGAATGATGTCAATGTTTCAAAATTAAGACAGTCAATAGAATCAGAATATATTGATAACTTCGAAGCCAATTAAGACTACGACGCCTGCAATTTTTCAAAAGCTTTGAATGGGGCCGTCCAAACTATCAAGATCTCGCCCTCAAAAGACTCACCACTTTTAGTCTCTATTTACAAATTGAAAGGGAGATAGGAAGAAACGCTTGCACAACAACAACAACAACTTGATGTTATGGGTAATTTAAAATAGTACAGGACTACCCACAGCACTTAGAATACACGGTAAGGTCCACAAGACAGGTGCACAGTAGCCGGTCGTGCCTGTGACGTCAATGTGGCCCACTGCGCGCTCAGATATATGCTCCCGCCAATTATTCTTGTTGTTTAAATGCTCTAGTCTTTCTTTACCTATGGATCTAATGTTTTGATGTATGTGTGCTCTAATGTTTGTTTACCTCTGTGTCGTGTGATATTAATTAGTAGTAGTGATACCTTGTTGTGTAATTGCAGGGTGCAATAACCACTTAAGAAACTCTCAAGAATCTGGGGTAAGATTTTATAGATTTCTAACAGACAAAACGTGAAAGAAAAACACTTAAACCTTCTTTTAAATACACACGAAAGTAACAATTTGCCCTTTCCATCCTTATAACACGCGACTAGCCCAACACACTTAATAAGTACACAAGAGTAATAATTGGAACTGCTAAAGGAAGAAAATAATATTTTAAAGAATAAAAATAATGTTTTAAAGAATGAAAATAAATTTTTAAGGAAAGAAAATAAAGACAATCTGACAGAGTTAGCCACTGCTAAGACAGATATTTCTCGTTTAGTTGAAACTATAAAACAAATCGAATCTCGTTTTTCCAGATCCCAACACCAAATTATTTTAAGGGTAAAACGTACCAATTGGAATTCTGAAGATGTATCAAAGGAAATAACGCTAAGATGTATAGCCAAAAAAGAATTTAGATATTTAAAAGACGGTTTAAAATATCCCCATCTAAGCGAAACGACAATAAAACGCCGCCTCAGAGAGTTTTCTTTTAAGCCAGGATTTATAGATGATTTTGAAAAAGACTTGGTTGTTTTATTTTGACGAGATGAAAGTGAAATCTGACATGTGTATGAAAGTGTCGAAGACAAAATCCTAGGACCACACTCAACTTTCCAAGTTTTAGTAATCCGAAGCTTAATTGGAAAATAGAAACAACCCGCGTATTACGGATTTGACAGACCAATCGATAAATAACTATTCTTGAGTGTTGTTGAAACAGTTGAGGCCACGGGATTCCGTGTCCGAGCTTTTGTTAGTGATATGGGACCATCATATCAGAAGCTTATGTTCAATCTGGGAATAAAACCTGGCTGTACAAGTATTAAAAGCCCATTTTCTGAAGAGTACAAAATTTTTTTTTTTGACATCCCTCATGTTCTGAAACTTTTGAGGTGGACAAATAATATCAGATATCTAACGGTAACACTGTTAAAATAGATGTATTTGCACAGCTCGTCGAGTTGCAAAAAGATAACCATTTGAAATTTGCGTATAAAATTAACATTAATCACCTCCTTCTAACAGGAACAGAAACACAAAATGTCAGGAAGGCTGCAGAATTAATATTCAGAACTGTTGCAGCTGCTATTGAATATTCTCTACCTGGAAATGAACATGTGGCTACATTTTTGAATATTGTAAATAATGGTTTTGATATGCTAAACTCTAGACTACATTATCATCCAACAAATAAGTTGAAAAGTGCCCATGAGATTAATTTAAATGAGGATAATGCAGCCCTTAACTTTTTTTTTATGATAAGTGCGAATCTATGCGAGCTATTGGGAGAAACAAACTATTACCTATCCAAAAGGGCTTCCTAATATATATCCGTAGTCTTCAAGGTTTCTACACAGAACTACACTCTGAAGGATACACATATATTATGGCAGCAAAATGTAATCAAGACATCCTTGAGTCTTATTTTTCTTTGGTTACAGGCCTTGGTAGATTTTATGATCACCCACTACCAACGGCTATGAGCCAAAGAATTAAATCTTTAATTTTGAGCCGTAGTGCATCATTGATAGTAAAAAAAATGAGAACTGTTCAAGTGAAGACACAACCACATTAAGTGTCGGTGTAATACCAAATCTAAGATGTGATATCCGGGAAGATTCACAAGTAGAATCTACAGTATAGAGGTAATTGAAAGTTAACAGCCAGAAGAGGAAGAATTTATATCAACTATCGAACCCCAGTTAGCATAAAGTAAAAATAATATTTATGGACAAGTAACAGGAGAAAACACAGACTTACTAAAGATGCTCGCAGGGTATATTGCTTATAGAGTATAAAAGAAAAAGCTAGCTACAGCTTACGAATATGGCCATCCAACGAGTCACTACCCTACAAAACAAATAGACTGGCTTTAGACAATATCAAGAGGAGGCCTGATGGAGCCAACAAGTACGTGGGCTCAGATTATATTTAACATGGAAGAGGACTTCAATACATCTCATGGTGGTGGTTTGAATTATAATTGTGATGTGATGAAAACACTAGTGAACATCCTCAACTTGAAGTACATCGGCAAAGATGAGTTCGCTATTTCATGTTATGTTCGAACGCGAACCGTATTTAAAATAAAAATATAATAATAATTGTGTCCCTACAATATATTTTAATAACTAAAATAAAATTTAACTGTGCAATAATCTGGGCCCAAATTTTTATGTCACCCGTATCACGTATTTACTAGCACGCTCGGGCTATCCACATATTTTCACAATGGTGTAAGATAGAGAAATATAGAATTTAGAGGATATGTACTCTCATTTGTGTGGAGGAAAAATCAGAAATCATTTATTAAAACTCACCCTCAGGCCTCAGGACACTTGACTGGAATTTGAACCCGGTCTCACAATCATCAAAAATTCAGTCTATTCTCTGAATCATTTGATCACCGATGTGGGCTAAAGTGCATTTATTGAGGGAACAAAGCAAATTTCATTATTGGAGGCTTGTATTTTACCAGCTTAATCTCATGAAATATGACATTAGCAAACTTCACTTATTTGTTGAGTTACTTAATGAGTAATTCTTATTAAAATACATATTATTTATATTATTATATTTTAACCGTCGAAATTCTTGAGAGCCGCAACATTCACATAAATAGGTAACCTATATAAATACTATTTACAAAATATGAGTTTTTTATTTTATTGAAAGCCAAAGTATGTTAACATTAGGGCCTAATATATTAATTATCCTAATTAATCACTTTGGAAAATTAAAAATGGCCTCCAAAATACCTTACAACGTTATGGGGAAATCCAAGATGGCCACCATCGAAATCAAAGATGGCCACTTCTATACCTTATAGGCAGAGTTGGAGCCATTGATCTCTATAATATAGCTGGATGGACATAAACATTCACATTCCAAGGACAAAAGCGTGACGCTCAAGTGTGTCGTCTGCTATACTGAGGGGGGGGGGGGGGAAAGACAGATTTAACGGTTTCTTTAAATGTTCTTATGCGAAAACATGTCTCTGATGAATAAAAGTGTTATTGTTTGAAAATAGTGAAGTATTATACCACACTTTCCTGAAGAAACATTTACATTAAAGGATATACAATCCAGTTTTACAGGTAATACTGTATAAATACGAATAAGACCTTAGATATTTCAATTTTTATGTAGTTATCATCAATGTTGTTTACAGTCTGCCACGACAACACTTATATTTAAAGTTGGTTATTAGCTTGTATATTGGTTTCAGAAACCATATTATATTGAAAGTTCGTTAAATATAATGAACAAGGTATCTTAAAACTTGATTACATTTGTTTGAATGACAAACTTTGAATAGTTGCCATGCATTCAAACTATCACTTAGGTTATAGGATTGTGGAAAGTATTATTATAATACCTGTTTTTTTTAAGTTGGCTCATATCTTTCAGAAACCATATTTTGTTGAAATTTTGATACTATAATGAAACAAGTTAGCTAAAAACTGTATTACATTTGTTTGAATGATACACTTTGTGTAGAAGTCTTTTGTTCAAATGATAATTTAGGTTATTGGCTTGTAGAAAGTACAGTATCTACTAAACCCTGATTTTAGTAATAATCCCAATCTGTAAGGCTTTATTTCGTACCAGAATACTATCATATATATAATATTTTGGTAGGATGAACGGCAATTTAGAACAGAAGTAGAAATTTCCTTCTGGAAGGTCTTTTATCATAACTAAACACAACTATAGGGTAGGATTCTGGTACGAGATAAAGCCTTACAAGTTAGCTTCCTTCAAAAATCTTCGTACATATTAGGCTACATCAACTTATTTAAAGAAAAA
>CABFWO010001371.1:80599-109091 GCA_902155825.1 Timema genevievae
CAACCTATGCGGGTCCTGACATGCACCCTCAACCCCGGCTCCTATAGCCCTCAAGGCAAGATCATAGGTTCTATAATCTAGAGGGTGTCGAATTATTTTAATGTTTTTTATTTATTTTTAGCACCGCGTCTTACTACCCGTTTGGTTTATACGCTTAGGTACTAATTACGCTAATGGATTAGGAATTGGGAAGGTTGAATATAGGAAGTGAACCCGCATTTGCGTGGAAGGAGATTGGAAAACCATTTAGGAAAAACCACACCCAATTCACCCGACAGAGATTCGAACCTCGATCTCCCAGTCCTCGGCAGTCGGGCTCAACACGACTAGCGCGTATTTTAATGTTGTTTATTTGATGGTAATGATGGGAACGAATATTTATAATGAAATGGGAGCTATAATTTATTACACCTAGCTTTATACAAGACCTAGCGGCACAAGACCTAAACGCCATAAAAACTAAACCTCATAAGACCTAACTTTAAAAGACCTAATTTCACTATGCCTATGCAACTAGCTTTCAAAAATGGAACAAGAATCCTCGGAAAGGATGGATTTAAAGGGCATCGATCTGGCAAAGAAAATTGACTACGGATTGATAGGGAGAAAAGAGACGTTGGAGAGGCTTATGTTCCAAACAAATCATGATAATGATTAAGGGGACAAATGAAGAGCTACTTGAATGAACAAGTAGTGGCTCCAGTCTAGAAAACTGAGATTAACGGCTGGGGTGATTGTTTTGCTGACCACATGACACCCTTTATCCGCAGAAGTTGGCACTCTCTTCACCAACAGATGGTGGTCGCTTAGTCGATATAGCTTGCTTGCGGGCCTACGCCATGGATGATTATTATTATTATTATTATTATTATTATTATTATTATTATTATTAGACACCTGCATTTTGTTTTACATGTCTTTCTTTACTATTTTATAAAGGAGCTACAACTTAGCTTTGTTCGAGAATATTCAGTTCATCTTGACGAATATGAAGCACAAAGTTTTTTAAGCACCGCAGGATTGTTTACGATAACTGTTTTATTGATAGGGTCGCAATATATCAATGGCAATGAGGGTAATAAACCTATTTATAAAAAATAATGTTGCGTCATACTACCCAGCCGAAATATTGACACTTTTGCATCACTAAGGTAGGAATGTAGAAGGTATAATGTATAGTAACTATCACTGTATTTGCATGGAGGTGGAGTGGTAAACGATCCAGGAAAATACACCTCAGTACACATAGGTCATATGCCAGAACAAGCTGGGTTTTAAAAAGTAAACACTCAACGCCAAGAAATGACTTGTGGACTAGGGATAGAATGAAAACCTCACTTCCAAGAAATGAATATTGTGAAGCCACGCTTACACGAGGCCAGTTGATGGCAGGTTAGACTGACGTCAGTTTTCGAATCTGCCTGTCAAATGGCCTCGTGTGTACGCGGCTTAAGTAAAGAATGAGTGAGGAAAATTTTACTTGTGACTGCACTTCTGTTTAATTTTTCTTATCCAAGCCTTTTCTTGGTAATGAATATTCACCCACACTTCTCACTTATTCATTTTTGTTCTTGTATATCGCCTATAGCCAGAACTATCTCCTCAGCCTCTGACACTGTAAAACCAGATCGAGACTGAAATTTTTTTCGGAGGAATGGGGAAGGAGGAGGAGGAAAACTCTCTAAGGAGTCAGTATCATCTGGCTTACCGGTGACGAAGATTTGGGTTCGAGTTCCGGCTGGAATCACCCACTTTACTGGCAATGATTTTTTATCCTTTATTTAGGCATATGCTGGTATACTTCCTCTTGAATTACCTCCTCATACTTAAGTAGGGAGATCCAGTTATTTATGGGGCGAATTTTTGATTAAAATGGTGGATATCAACGCCACCAGCTCCCCCTGGTGTTGCGACGCCCCCACCACTAACGTCAACACCCCTCCTCTTCGTCCCTTATTAATTACATTTATTAATTAACTACCATAATTAATCGCTTTGGAAAACTCAAAAGACCACCAAAATACCTTAAAACGTTATGTGGAAATCCAAGATGGTTTCCGAAAAGCCTTACAACTTTATATGAAAATCCAAAAGGACCACCCTATACCTTACAACGTGATGTGGAAATTCGAGATGGCCGCCACCAAAATCAAAGATTGCCACTCCTATAACTTATAAGCAGAGGTGAAGTCAGAACCCTAAAGCCCATCAACGCGACCTCATGATGACAAATTACCTACGCCCAGCGACGAATTAACATTCTCTCTCCAGGCGAATGCTGATGCACTTGACATATTCTGAATACCTTCTCTACACAACATCCTCAACACTCTGACCCCATAATGGTAAATTACCCACGTTTCCTCGTAAGGTTATGACATTTCTTCCCTTTGACTTACCTTTCTCTCCCTGACACACCAATTTTTGCTGCGAAATTCCCTTTTTGATACTATTAACGTTATTTTTGACAGGTTTTGCCCCCTGAGCCCTAGAGTCCACTACGGTGAGCTACCCTTTACGCTCTGACACCCCCTTCAACACGACGTCCCGACGCCCCCAACACCCGGACCTCATAACGGTAATTTACCCTCAACGTCTGGACGCCCCACGAACACGACACCCGCGGCACTCTCAACAACTCGAACCCATAGCTGTAAATACCTGGCGCCCTGTTGCTCCTAGAAACTCGAGCCCATATCAATAACTTCTCATCCTGACCCCCTCTCTCCCAACCAGTGAAGGTCTCGACAGGCTTTCACCCACCTTTCCTCTAACCCCTGGCTCCATAACCTCCATCCTCTAACCCGCACGACAATTTAGAGATGGTGGCATGGAATTAAAAATAGAACTAAAACCTTACTAAAATATAATTAAAGTTATATTTAACCTTATAGCGTGATATGGAAAATCAAAATGGCTCCCTACCCCCCTCTCTTGTACGCAGCATATGCAGGTCCCGACATGCACCCTCAACCCCAGGTTCTATAGCCCTCAAGGCAAGGTAGTTGGTTCTAAAATCTAGGAGGTGATGGATTATTTTAATGTTTTTTATTTGATGGTCACGATGGGCCTGAATATTTGTAATGAGATGGAAGTTATAATTTATTACACCTAGCCTTATAAGACCTAATGGCACAAGACCTAACGGCACAAGACCTAAATGCTATAAAAACTAAGCCCCATAAGGCCTAACTTTATAAGACCTAATTTCACAGTACCTAATTTTATAGCTCCTAACTTTACTAGACCTAAAAGCACTGGACCTAGAATTCATTTTTCATAGATTACTTTAAAATATCCTAACTGTCCAAACAGGCAGCTAAAGGCACAAGACCTAAACTTTATAAGACCTAACTTCACAAGACCTAACATCACTGGACCTACTTTTATAAGACCTAAAGTCATTTCTCCTAAACTTTAGGTCTTGGGAAATTAGGTCCACTGCATGTCATCCTATTAGTCAAACTTGTTTGGTAAAACGGTATGATTAAAGTAAAGTAATATATTATAAAGTAAAAGATTAAATTAAAATATTATTGATAATAGAGGTTTGTTTCACAGACTGAAGCCTTGTCATGCGACTAGTGCCTGGTGTAGGCACGCCGAGCGTTTAGCTGACAATGGTTCTCAAAGCATGCCACGAAATTCACTAGGCGTGCAGTAAAATTCTGGACGTTATTCTATTGCTGATTAAAAAATTATTAAAATCAATTTCATTTAACACTATTTTTGGTAAGAAATAAAATAAAAAAGTTAGAAAGCTTTAATATATTTATTTTACAGAGAATGTAATGGTTTATAATCCAAGAGTTGAGTAATTAATGAGAATCTTGTCATTTCTTACATAAGAGCTCAATACATATTCAAATAGAGGACACATATGCCATTTCCTTTTCAAATAAGAAGAGTTTTCCTGCGCATGCGCATGTCCGAGTCACCCGTAGCGTCATCAGCACATAAAGTGTACCGCGAAGACTCGCAACACAAATTAGTGTGCCGTGAACAAAAATGTTTGAGAACCACAGCTTTAGCAGCTGTAAATTTGAATCTCCCGTAGATACTATTTTGGGCAGCGGTAGCAAAATTATGTCTTGTTTCTCAAAACTAAATGCCTGCCAAATTTGTCAGTCATTTTATTTATAAATTTTTGACCAGAGTTAAGAGAATGGTTGGTGGATTGACATATGTGTGGATCAACGTTTAATGTCACGAGACTGTGCAATTGAATCAAGAATATATTTGTTTTTAATACGATAACATTTATTTTCTTCTGAATTGACACCGGTACGGTTAGTACGTATTTTTTTATTTGATAAAGGCTATGCTATCACTATTGTGACAGTATATTTTTATATATTTTTTTAAATTTCTAATCTATCATTTATCTGGTTGATATTTCAAGCCAATCATAGTTTGAGTTATCATCCCCCAAAATTTTCAAGACTAAAACATGCAACCTTGTATTTACACTAAACAATAAATAATTTTGGTTATTTTATGTAGTTATGATAGTATAGTAACTCAAATTTACAATTATTAATCTTTTGCAGTGTTAATATAAATCTTTCTTGGAATCCTGAACCACACTTTAAATCTTTTAACCAGTTAGGTTTGACTTGCAATGTGTCATACTATTAATTTATTAAAAATTAAAAGTAATTTATAAATATATTATTTACCAAAGTTATTTCCTGCTAATAGAAATACCAAACTTTATGTGTTTTAATTATTTGTACCAATACAACTTGACTTGTTAGTAACATTACTCAAACAGAAGACACAAACGGATAAATAAGGTTTATTTGAGAAACAAAATCTACAAAAATTATTTGCTTGGAAAGACCTGCCCCTTTGTGAAACTGTTCCAATAAGTTCGTAAAGTAAAAAAAAATGTGTAAACAATTTTAACTTAACAAAACTAAACAAGTGTGGTCAATGTTTACTTTGTGACATTAAATGATGGTCCATACGCTTTAATAGTTTAATAAATCAAAGAAATTTACTGGCCCCTTTGACAGCGTTTAGTTCTGTGAAACAAACGCGCTGTTAGCTCAACCCAACATACTTATCATTTGACCACAGCTCACTAGTCATGTGACTCTTGTCGCTTTGCAAAACAAGCACTTCATTTCAATCTAAAATACGAGTGACAAGACTTATTCTACTGTAAAACAAGCCTCGGGGTTTTTGTTAACACTATATTATAATACTTTAAATAGTTTTTAAAATGCGTTTTATATAAGGTTCTCGCAGTAGTCTCAGTCTTCATCCCAGTTTTCTAAAACTATATTCAAGACGGTTCTCCAGCAAACAATACAGCTATCTGTGGAACCAATTTGTAAAAAAAATATGAATAAGATGGAGATTACAATATCCCGCCCAACGGAGAGTCTAATATTAAGGAAAATAGTGAAGGAATTGGTGTACAAAGACAAGGAATTCTTAGCAAAGACTTTGATAACAATACCGATGGCAACTATGTCAGGAATTCTTGTCATGCCAGGTATCATCCTTATTGGGGGGCAAGAAACATCCTCAGAAAGAATAATTTTTTCTACCCACGACAGAACGTTAACAACACGTTTTCAAATTTCCGAAGTGTTTTTCCAGATTCATTCAGATATAGTTAGACTCAAAGATCCTTTAGGAATCAAGGTAATGTAGTGGTATTTATTGGCTCATTTCTAATGGAGATGCTGACTATTATCCTTTTGATACTATTGAAAGAAATTTTCTAAAAAGAAATCAAAGCGTTCAACCGATTGAATTAAATAGTACGACTGATCCAACTACATTCAAGAATAAAAGCAACGTGACAAATAGTTAAATAATTCTAAATGAAATTATAAAAAACATTCCGGTGATGTCTAGTTATAATGTTGATGTTGTAATATCTTTCGAAAATAGGAATTCCTCAGCCTCTAACAATACATATGTGGGTGAAATTAATATACCACCAAAACAAATTAACATATATTGCACCTCGGATGATTATGGTAAGATGTTTAGCTCTGTAAATTAGGAGAACTATTTAAATAAAGATATAAATCTGATCTAATATTCAGTTAGCTATGGCGAAAAGTATAAATTTAATAATGGTTTAGGAAAAGTATCATGTAGCTCTTCCAAAATGTATAAATCTCTTGACAATAGCCTCAAATGTACATACTGGACAAGGTTCTTTAGACTATTTTGATGGCCATGAACCTTTTGATAATATAGACCGATTTGAATAAATTATCAAAATTAGAATAGGTTCCAGTAGATATTTTAGTAGCTTTGGGCCTTGAAATAATATTTACAAATATAGAGGAAATATCCAAAATGAACAAGGTTTATTAATCTTTTATAGGCCTTATGATTATATTTACAAACATGGAGGAAATTATTATATCATTTTAGGTTATCCTATCAATTCTTGTGGTTGTGAACCACCTGACAAAAATAACAAATTTTGGGGTAGCAGTTATACTGGACAAAGTTACTCTAGCTATTCTTACGGTTATGAACCTCTTGATGTTATAATCACAAATAGAATAAGTAGTAATATTGGAGAAGGTTTATATAGCGATTCTAGTAGCTATGGTTCTTTTACCAATATTTACAAATATGGAGGAAGTGGAAAAATTGTGCAAGATTTATTTTATTATTCCAGTGAATATTGGCCTTCTGGCAATATATATAAACATGGTCCAAGTGACACTCCTGAAAAAGGGAGATCTTGTGATTCTGATGTTGATGGAACATGTGATAATATTTACAAATATGTAAGAAGAGGTTACAGCACTGGAAAAGGTTCATGTAAACATTCTGATACTATTATTATTATTAGCACCGCGTCTTACTACCCGTTCGGGTTATACGCACTTACGCTAATGTGTAATGGAAGGGTGATTGTGAAATGAAATGGAGGACCTACAGTTTAACGTGGGATCCGAACCACGGTGGAGGCCTGGCATTCCTCAAATTCACAAGTTGTGATTAATACACATCTTGTCAGAGGTGAAGGAAGGGTTTGGCAATCAGATAAATCTGTGCCGGGACCGAGGTTTGAACCCCGGACCCTCAGCACAGAAGTCTGACACCTTACCCCTAGACCACCAGGTCACCATTCTGATACTCTTTTTAGCAATTACAAATATGAAGGAAGTTACACTACTAGGCCAACTCCTTTAAGTGAGCCTGCTAGCTATGAGACTTCTGGAAGTACTCACAAGTATAGAGATAGTAACTCTGCCGGCAAAGGTTCTCCCAACAACTTTGGTAGTAACGATTATTCTAGTAATATTCATAAATACGAAGACAGTAACTCAACTGGAAAAAATTCTTTCAGCTATTCTGGTATCTCTGACCTTTCCGAAAATATTGATAAATATGGAGAAAGCAGCTCTACTAGAAAAGGGTCTCCCAAAAACTTTGGTAATTCCGATTATTCTAGCAACACTCACAAATATGGAGATAGTAGTACTTATGCCGCCCAGGGAGGCTCCAGTATTTCAGGTAGTTATGGTCTATCTGAAATTATTTACAAATGTGTAGTCAGTAGATTCCCTGGAATAGCTTCATCGAGCATTCGTGATGTTTATGAGAATTCTGTAAATAATTAAAACTATAAATAAGGTAGTATTGATGAACCAACTCAAGTTTCTAAATCTATGGTGGATATTGGTAAAAATTATGCTGCCAGAAGTGGTAGTAGTAATATAAGTAGCTATGAGTTTGGTTCAACTAAAAAATCTGAATTTAATATTGGTAAAAAAACATCAAGATAGTGTTGGTAATGGAGATGGTTCTAAGGCTGTAGTTGACAGTATTAAAAACCATGCAGTTGGTAGTATTTACAAAGAAAGTCCTTTTAACAAATCTAAAGTTGACAATAGTAAAACCTATGCAGATTATAGTCGTTACAAAGATGAACCTTTTAAGATATCTAAAGGTGACATAAATAAAATTATGCACATAGTAGAGATTGTGATACTATTCCTGTTGGTAAAATTGATTTAGTTTATAAAGGTATAGGGCATCCATCACTGGAAGGGTGGTATCTAACAGCTAGCAGAAGGTTTTTATTGCAAACATTGCCTGAAAGTGACTAATGCCCACCTTTGGTAATGATTATTATTTGCTTTCTAATAATAGATTATCAATAAAAGTGTTATCAAACTCGATATCACTTTTTATTGATAATATATTATTAGATATAGGCCTATTTGATAGATTAATCCCTAAGGATGTATTATTAACAATAAAAGGGTTATCAAATTTGATATCACTTTTTATTGATAGCAGCACGTCCCTAAGGATTACGCTATAGTTGGCGTTTCTGTAACTTTTTGAAAGTACAAAATATATTAATAGAACTATTATATTTTTGTTTTGTGGTTGTAGTAACAAGATATATTATAGGAGATAACATAATTAACTAAAAAGTATTATATTAACACTATTATTTTGTTATAACTAACCACCAATATAAATAAATATATAAAACGGAGAAAGAGTGAGAGCCATACATAATATTAGTTTCAAAATTAAACGTATTTATTTTTAAACAGCGTAAAAACTCAACCGCCCTGGTTTAAGATGGTTCACCATCTTGATTTCAGAAGAACACACCGTAGCTTAGAAGATCTCAATTGAAAAGCATATTTAAAGTGAACTACAGAAGCCGTTTCCACAGTAAATAAACAGCCTAACGTTTATTTTCGTAAGTTCACGTTTCGTTAATGTAAAAACTGTTAGTAGTTCAAAACAATTGATTTGTTTGTTTGAATTATCTGACTACCAACATAACAACATATCAACATATGGTCTTTCTGATAATTTGATTTGGCGAATGGATACATGGTGACTTTTCCTATCGATCAGCTCTCCTATTGTGGATGAGCTATAGTATTAGCCATAAATATAATCTGGTTTCTGGTTAGAAAATCTGATGTTAACATAGGCCAAAATTATGAGGGTAGCGTTAACTATGTATGAACTTTCTCCTATTATCAAATATCAATAGATTTGCAGAATATTATAATTTATCACTTCAGCCAGACAGGTTTTGTTGTTATGTACAATAACTGGTTAAAATAATAAATTGCCTGTATTTAATCACATTAACAACTAATATCGGTTACCCGGTAGAGATTCCAACCTGTCGCCAGCAAGTCATTCCATCACGAGTTTGACCACGTCAGCACTGGTTCGGGTGACCTTGAGAATACTATTCATTAAACGATATCTTAGATTTATAATATATATGTCAGCAGGGGTTTTTGGAAGGTGTAAATCGACGTAGTGTTTTTATTAATCCTTTTACTAGGCCTACGTAATTGACTTAAGTAAACTTTTGACATTACTTATTACTTAATTCAGGGTGGTCCAAAATTCTTCCCACCCCTCCCCCCCAAGGGCCAAATCTGTTTATCAGTTTTCATCGTGGGCTGAAGATATATTGAGTAGTCCCATTAACCTAATTCAGGCCTACAAGCAACACTTAACTAAAATTATATTTCTGGTTAGTAAAATCTTTCAAATTTTATTGCCAGAAAAAGATTATTTACCTTCTCAAAAATTCTGAAATATGTAGTCTACGCACACACACTTACTCAGTACTATAAATATATACTTTTACATATTCTTAACAAAAAAATTTGTAATAAAATACAACCATGGCCTTTTTCTAATGATTTTTTTCATCATTAGCTATTTCATATTTGGCATCCCTGGGCTCGCTTTAATTTTCCTCCAGGATACTGTGAGGACCACATTTTCAGTGAGTGCGGGCTGCATTTGGCCCACGGGCAGCCAGTTGGACACGCTGACCTAATTCATACTTGCACTCTCAGGAATATATGTACTAGACACCTGCTTCAGTGGCTGAATTGTATAAGGCTTCATTCTCGTGTTAAACTGGCTTGCTGATGTTGGGGAGATCGGGGTTCGAATTTCGGTCAGGTCTACTCACAGTGTTTTTTTTTATAAATGGTCTCCCACTCTCCTTCCACGCAAATGCGGGTATGTTACCAATAAAATGCTTCCTTCCTCATACCTAACCCATTATAGTAATTATCATATATACGAATAACCTGAGAAGGTATTAATACGTAGAGATGAAAAAAGTTACCATACTCAAAAAAGTGCAGGTTTAACCCAACATATATTTCTTTTTGATTCTATTTAAATAAAATATAGAGAGAATGTTCAGCTCTAAAGTGAAAAGTTGATGTAAGAAAGTAATTAATTTTCCATCGTAATACTTTGAGTTTGTCCTTATCGTAGCCGTAGGATAGAAAAACTTGGAATAGGGCCGACTATGTAAATCAGGCTTACACTGAGGACGAAATGGGGAGGAGGGGTGAGGGGGTAGGGAGGGAGGGAGCATTTTGGGGTCTCAAAGCCCATCTCCCTCAAAATTAAAGTATTAATAAAAATATATTTTTGTACTCCTCGGACAGAACAAGGATTGAACGTCAAGATAGCGGGGTGTTTGAATCCCAGGTGGGTTTACTGAGCGTGTTTTATTTGTCCAAATGTCTTTCCTGTTCCAAAAAAGATGAGTTTGAGTTTCCTTGAAATTTTGCCTGCCTAATCCCTACCCCTTATGTATAAATAAGTGGACAGTATGGATGGGCAATAATACGTGGTAAAAATATCATACAAAAAAAAAAAAGTACTCCTCCTTAATTTATTTGGCTCCTAGCGAATTATAATCTTTTAAAATTCATAAAACCCACATACTCATTATATTTGTAGATTCATATTTTTTGTTAGTAATATTTTTACTATGTTCGGTAATTTAAAAAATGCTTCAAAAGGGATTTAATGTGTAAACAAATATTTACAATATTTTTTGGGTGGACCCATCTCGGTGGCGTAGTTGGCTAAAGCGCTAGTTTCATGTTGAGCTAGACTGTCGAGGATGGGAGAATGAGGTTAGAATCTCGCTCGGGTGAACTGGAGAGGTTTTTACTAAATGGTTTTCCACTCTCCCTCCAAGAAAATGCGGGCTCACTTCCTCTATATTCAACCTTCCCAATTCCTAATCCATTAGCTTAATTAGTACCTAAGTGTATAACCCTAACGGGTAGTAAGACGCGGTGTTAAATAAATAAAATAAATAAATTGGGGGTTGGGGGGTTATCATATCATTGCAGTTAGTGCAGGTAGGCCCCTCACTTTCCAAATTTATATTTTCTGTTTACTGCCCTTATTTTGATACCAGACAAATGATACATAACACGACCTGACCTTCCACCTCCCGTTATTTTGTGTCTACGGGCGTGTAATGGGTGAGAAATGCGCCGCCCGCCGGTAGTGAAAGTGAGACGCGCGCACCTTTTAGCGCCCACCGCACCGCATCTCTTATCTGGCAACAGAGATAGCGTCCCGCGAGATCGTCTCAGTATCGCCGCGTGGTGGGTGGTGCGAACATCTTGTACACTTAGAACTTTTCCTCCTTTCTTTCTTACCCTCGAGCCGCGAGTAGGACTCGAACCGGTAACTCTTTGATGACATTGACGGGCCCTTCGCGTACGTGACTAAACGTGTGATCAGCCGCGCGATCGTGTGCGTGTGTGTGTGTTCTGTATGTAAACACAGCTGTCAAACATAACTCCCTCGTCTTTCTTTTTTTATTTTCATGAACAAGAATCATGAATAATATGTGTAATCAAGAAAGTCTAAAAATAGTGTTCTTTGGTAGCTGTTCAAATTTGAAAAGTTGTCTAAAAATAATATAATTTATTTGATTCTATATTAAAAGAAAAAACATTTCATTCCAAGATTGTAAGTATTTTGCAAACTTTTTCACTTGGTAATGTGCCGAAATACAAAGCTAGCAAAATAATATATTCAATTAATACAAATTAATATTTCTTTAGTATGCATAAACATAATATTAGCTGCACATGTTTTCTTGATTAAATAGTTACCTTTATTTGATAAATATTTTACTTCATAATGTAACATTAACATTTATTTTTTTCAAATACCTTTGCCAAATAATAGATCAAGTATTAATTGTTGTGGATTAAATAGGTTCTTTATAAGAGTAGTAGACACATAGTAAAGTGTTATTTTAAAAATATCTCTTTATCACAATTTTATCTCTAAACAAAGATAACCAGGATATCACAAAGTGAACGCAAGGAGACAATTTATTGTACTTGAAAGTTGAGAATAACAAACAAAGTAGATTATTATCTACACATTTGTTAACTCTTATTTAAATTGAGAATAACTCAACATTATTTTAAACATCCCGATATTTAAAAAAACCAAAAGTCAAGCCTTTCTTACTAATGAAATCACTGGTTCCAAGACTTGCTTTTTTAGTTTTATAATTAGAACAGTGTTTATAAATCAAGTTAATGTTGAACGTAAACGATCGCTGAACTTAAAAGACTAGCAGGATTCTAAATAAAAGTAGTTATTGATTATTGTACACACCACTTACAATCGGATCAAATCGAAGCTATGTTTATCCTTCCAGCTGTATGCAAAAACAGCTGTTAAAAAAAGTGCTGTAGGTGTGTACATCTAAGCTAAACTCAAGATTGTTTGTGAAGCGTTGGTAGAAAATAATTTTGAAAACATATTTCTATGTGATAAAATAGTTGGTTCGATATTTGGTTTAAGTCATTTTTCTCAAGGTAAATCACAAATACAAAGAAATAACTGTCAGTTTGAATTAGATATTACGACACTTGGTTTGAAAGATAAGAAGACTATTTATAGAGAAACCTGTCGGCTAAATGAAAGGTGAGCGATATCAATCAAAAGTTGAAAATGTATAATGTCGCTGTACGATGTTTACGTGCGGCATCGTGGCAGACATATGGCAGATTAGAATCACGACTTGTGGAATGCAGATTCTGCACTGTTCCCATCGGAGGGACCAGATCAAATGAGACTGATATAAACAATAACTTGACGAAGAACAAACAATGACACAACGAAGTGTAAATATCGATCACTCGGTAGCTTGTAACACTCAACTTAACGAAATATAAAGATCCAGTTTTAATCTAAATGGGAAAATAAGGTCATTTAGGGATATGTTTGAGTTGTGGAAGAAAGCAGTATCAGGTTGATTTACCCGTGGAAAAACACGAACAGCCTCACATGAGCCTCTTGAAATTCAACGCCGATATATCACAAGATCAGAATGAAATTGAACCAATTATTACACTACGGATTTTGATAGAAACAAAACAAATCTTTTCCCAGGGGGGAGAATATATAAAATATTGCAACATTCCATGTGGAAATTTGTGTGAAAAGTGCCATTGATATCAGTTTGGTTTCATCGAGGAGGTCATTGGGACTGTGTTAATAAATGAGGCTCTATCTCCAAAGTGTGAGATCACATAAAACAAACGATCTCTTCGCGACGTGATTTCCTCACTCAGCGCGTCTCATTTATTCACGTGTGTAGGTAATATTGAGAGGAGTGAGATCAAGTATCGAACCGAGAGGAAGCATCCCCCCAAGGTGATGGTTTTGCTCCTTCCGAGGTCTTTGGTTCGACGCCCATCAATCCTTCTCCTTTACATCCTCTCCTTGAGTAGATCTTTGTCCGTTGGCCTTTGCGACTCGTCGTTGGTCGGTAGGCACGAGACGGTGAACGTAGTGAACGAGAGACAGTCGTGTTCCGACGTTGACTCGGGTCTGAACCATGCGTGCAGCAAAGTCTGTGAGGAAGGTCAGGTCTGCAACATCCGCGTGGCCGTCATCCTCCCTTCAGACTCTAGTCTGTACCAGGTGAGCGCCAACAAGCTACTGCCTGCCCTCGACCAGGCGCTGTTCGACGTAAGGAGGCTCGGGGTCCTGTCGCCCGACTACAACCTGACGTACTCTTATAGTGACGACCGCTGCTCCGCGGACTACGGGGTGATGAGGGCCGTCGACGCCTACGCCAGGGAATGCGTACACGTATTCTTCGGCCCGACGTGTGAGTTTGCGCTGGGTAAGTACAGGATATGTATCGTTACACTCAAAATGATTTAGGGAATTAAAAACAACACATTCAAAAATATGTATTTGTAAAAATATATTACCTTCTTCGAATAACGCTCCTCAGATATCGCCCCTGAAATATCCAGGTTGTGTATATGTAATCCTCATCGGTGGACACTTGGACTAAATGTCAATTATGTTTAGTCTGTCTTGCTAGTGATGGGAATATTGGGGCTCCTATCCTGGCTGTGTGCACTTTGGCTTCTTTTTATCTCTCCTCGAAACTTCGGGTATCTTTCCTCTAAGTTTTACCTTCTTCATTCTTACTAATTTTTTAAATTTTACTTAGCACCACATCTTACTACCGGCTCGGGTTATACACGTAAGTATTATTAATTTTATGTTTTAGGGGTTGGGAAGGTTGAATATAGAGGAAGTGAACCCGATTTTACTTTTAGGGAAACTGGAAAACCATTTAGGAAAAACACCTCAGTTCACCCGAGTGATATTCGAACCTCGATCTCCCCTTCCTCAGCAGCCTATCTCAACATGAAACTAGCGCGTTAGCCAACTACGCCAGCGAGGTGGGTATATATAATTAGTATAATTAAGTGCCCAGAGCTGGGACAGGTAGAAATATGTGTAGAAAAAACAATAGTATTGAAAACAATTAGATACCAGTAAAATAGTTATCAAATTATAGCTTGGCTTGTTATAGCATCGTTACCCGCCTCGGTGGCGTAGTTGCTAACGCGCTAGTTTCTTGTTGAGTTAGACTGCCGAGGATGGGGAGATTGATGCTCAAATCCCACTCGGGTGAACTGGGGTGGTTTTTCCTAAATAATTTTCCACTCTCTCTCCAAGCAAATGCGGGTTCACATTCTCTATATTCAACCTTCCCGATTCATAACACATTAGTGTAGTTAGTAATTATGCGTATAGCTCGAACGGATAACAAGATAGGGTACTAGGTATTATTATTATTATTATTACTATAGCATCGTTGGTAGAATGGTTTAAGGTGTGAGTGTAGGAAACGCGAGTTAAGGTAATTGTTTTTGCAGTTCTTATAGCAACATATTTTTTATTCAAAAATAAACAAAATATTGTTCCAGTAAAAACATAAAGTTTAATTTTCTTTAAACGGTGATATCAACAGTTGTTGAATATCTGCCATGAGCATAGCGGCACTAGATGTTAAACTTTTTAAATGAAGAGTAAAAATTGTCATTAAATTTCAGGACACCCTCGACAGGAATTCAACAACTGTTGATATCATCATATGAAGAAAATTAAACTATGTTTCTTCTGGAGCAATATCTTATTTATTTTTATCAAGGCATATGAAGCTACGACAGATCTAGCCAGCCGGTAGTGGAAAATATATGGATTGAATAAAAAACTGACCTAGGTCAGAGGCTGGAAACCGTAATGGATTTTAAAAAAAAATTGGAGAAAGGATGTAAAACACTACTGTGCAGCCCCCACACATAAAGTACATTCACGATCTTAGTTTACTTGGATGACGGCTCAAAAAGTTACTAAAAATAGTCCCTAATATACCCCTACGCCAACAGCTGACATCTATCACGTTGGGTAGCTGTAATGAAAACATATGGTAATGTATGAATGTGATATTTAGCCACAGTAATTTAGGCCAAAATTATTTATATAGTTATTTGAGGTCGGGCACAAAGCTTATTTTTATTATTTTATTCCACTTAAAAAAAATTATTATTCACAACACTTTCACATAAGGTCTAACGAACATAGCTTTAAAATGGTGACCGATGAATTTAAGCTATGTGATTGAACATGACGGAAACAATCTATTTACAATGATGCACCCAAGAATGGATAAACATATGTTATTTAGTTAAATATTTAGAAATATGATAAAATTATAATACAATAATTTATTATATATAAAATAATGACAATTATTTTATATTTTCTAAGTAAATACAATGCCTGAATTAAAAGGTATTAATGTATGCACTATATTACACATTGCATATAACATTCCAAAACTAAGAATAAGTACTTTTAACTAGGTTTAAAAATCTGGTTTCCTGTTGGGTAAAAAGACATTATTAAAAGTAATGAAATAGTATGAGAAAACTTAAGTTTACGTTATTTTAAATGTAAAATATAGCATGTAATTAAAAAACTTAACATTTATAACAAAACAGTGATCATTTACAAGTGTTGGCAACCCAAAACCTAAACATATGAATTTCAAATTGTCATCCAGGTAAAAACCTATCATGAACGGACTCGACGTCAAGCGCACCTCACGTTTAGTACATTTTGTTGTAAGTGGTTATTTCTTGTTCACCACGTATTACTAACTTTTCAAGCTATATGTACACTAATGAGTTAAGGATGAGGATGGTAGGATTTAAATAAAGTGTACATTCATTTGTGTGGAGGAAACTGTTTAGAACAAATTACCCGCAGTACACTTGGATGGGATACAAACTCCGAAACCCAGAGTAACGCCTTAAACCACGTGACCACCGAGGTGTGTATCTTCACACGGCGAACGTGTGTTGAGGTTGACGCTAATGCGTTGGAACTAAACGAGCGGTGAGCTTTGAGATCTTAAAGCTCTTCTCAGCTGTCTGCCGGTGAAGGAAACTCTCCATTTCAAAGGAAAACATGGGAGAGGGTGGGGGTGGGGGGTTAAAGCTCATTTGTAACTTTGTTTTCATTTTGCAAAGTCACGTCTTTGTTTTCGTCTTCTATGACATTATTTTGGTAGTAAGCCCGTTCTAAAAGCCCTTTAATCCTACCAAAATACTGCTATACAGAGGGATTCTGATACAAAATAAGACCTTTAAAAATTGGTTTCCTACAAACAAATTATACTGTTATTTTTCTTTTAGCACCGCGTCTTACTACCCGTTTGGGTTAGACGCTTATGCACTAATTATGCTAGTAGTTTTAGGGATAAGGAAGGTTATACTTAGAGGAAGTGTACCAGAATTTTCTTGGGGTGAGAATGGATTTTTTTATGAAAAACCATCCTAAGTACACCTCGCCGAGATTCGAACCTCGACCTTTCCGTCTACGGAAGTCTAGACTACTGCGAGAGTGATGCCTTAGACCATGCAGCCACCGAAGTGGATACATACTATCTCTGTCCTCAGATTTTAGGAAAATTATACTTTGAATTTTGAAGTAGGTATTTATTAATGACATAACAAGGGAAATGCACCCTTAGTACACCATAGAGTATTTATCGGGCGAATTCCAAAAATCTTTATTTTTATCCCCGCGTCTTACTACCTGTTCAATTTATACACGTATGTGCTAATTAGGGTTAACTTTATAATAATTTTACCCGCATTTGCAGGGAGAAAAAGTTGATAACATTTAAATGAAAAGACCTCCGTACAACATAACCCCAATCTCCCTGTTATAAACAGTTTAGTATATTGCAAGAATGACGCCATATACCATGTGGCCCCCGAAACCGAGTTGTTTTATTTTAACTCTCTATCGTATCCTTTTGTTTGATGTAATTGTTTTTAATCTAGTCCCCCTCAGTTGTGTGAAAGAACTAAAGTAGGACTCTAGTAGAAACAAACTTTTAAACAATAAACTTTTTTTTAGTCTGTCAACGATTGAGATAACACCTCATTTTAATGGTAGTATTACCCGCCTCGGTGGCGTAGTTGGCTAACGCGTTAGTCGTGTTGAGCCCGACCGCCGAGGACGGGGAGATCAAGGCTCGAATCTCGGTCGGGTGAACTGGGGGTGGCCTTTCCTAAATGGTTTTCCACTCTCCCTCCACGCAAATGCGGGTTCACTTCCTCTAAATTCAACCCTCCCAATTCCTAATCCATTAAGGGTAATTAGTACTTAAGCGTATAACCCGAACGGTTAGTAAGACGCGGTGCTAAATAAATAAAAATAAAAATAATGGTAGTATTATTTCATAGGTCTTGCTTGGTATTATTTATTAAAAGTGACCGTTACAAATCATATAACTTTACGTATACATATACATATTACAATTGTTTTAGTAAATTTTATAACTTTCAAAACGGTTATTTCCTATTTTAGGGGGCGGCCAGACTGAGCGAGCGCGCGAGCGACTAAAATATAAAATAGAACACATTGATTGTAATGAGAGGTGGCCAGACTGGAGCGAACGAGCGCGCGCTCGACCCGGTACAGTCTAGTTTACAGGCGCTAAGCAATATTATTGTATGTTGGTTCATTGAGTGCTAGGAAAACTTCTCATTTTGACATTTTCATAACTATCGATAGGTTTAGCACACTTGCTACTAACGGCCTAATTTAATTGGTAAGATCATAAACCATACCTCTATATATATATGTAAAACTGATATGTTAGAATACTTCAATATTATCAAAGTAGGCCTCTACAAATAAGAATCACCATTAGCGTGGAGAGAGGATGAGAAAACCACAACAATAAATCACTTGTTAAAACCCTCCTCAGTTAACTCAGCCAAGATTCGGAGCCTCCTCGTCAACAACTAACGAGAGCTATCTGCTAATCACGTGCTCGCCAGTCTGGCCACCCAGTCGCTTGCGCGCTCGCTCGCACGCTTGTCAGTCTGGCCGAACCCTAAGTCGGACTGTGTGCTGCTACTGACCATCGTGTGCTCGAGGATAGCTTTATTTATCTCTAGCGTATGGTATTACTGACCAGGAGGGACATGACATCTAGGTCGGTCGCCTTACATGTAGACTATTCTCCGCTTTGGCGGCACAGAGTGTTGTCCAGGGTAATCCCATGGATGTACACCCGCTATGAGATGATGTGATGATAGTAAAATATGAAGGTGTGGGCCAGTGGAAGTCTTAAATCTAGCTTACTAACCTCTGGTGACCTTTGGGACGAATACCCAAGGTACCAGCCGGGAAACAAACTTGAGACCCCTAGGTTCTTACACTGACCACTACATCACACGGCCGTATAGTATCGCATTTCTGGGTATTGTTAGGATGTTTTATGGTAGACGCCAACAAATCGTGTGGTAGAAAGTCATTGTATGAAAATAACTTAGAATAAAAAAGGGCGCTAAAAAAACGCCCATTTAGAGATGAAAATGCCTGATGGTATAAATATTATTTAATTATTTTATATATACGTCTATATAGTATTTGTTAAATATATAATTCATAATGTATCTATACATTTAATATACATTTTTTATTTACTATATATAATATTACATATTTGTATAACCTACCTTTATAAAATCTGCTTTGGTGGTCACATGGTCTAAGGTGTCACTCTCGCAATAAAAAAGGCTACCGATGACAGTGAGAACGCGGCTCAAATTCTGGTCGAGTGTACTGTGTTTTTTCCTTTATAAAATGATTTCCACTCGCCCTTCACGCAAACGCGGGTACACCTCCTCTAAATTCAACCTTCTCATCCCTAACTCACTAGTGTAATTAGTACATATGCGTATAGCCTGAAGCGGTAGCAAGACGCGGTGCTAAATAAAAAATAAAATGTGTTACATTATGTCCTAAAGATAAAGATTTTTTTATTTTAACTAAAGGTGACCTGGCGGTCTAGGGGTAAGATGTCGGACTTCTGTGCTAGGGGTCCGGGGTTCAATCCTCGGTCCCGGAACAGATTTATCTGATTTCCAAACCCTTCCTTCACCTCTGACAAGACGTGTATTAATCACAACTTGTGAATGTGAGGAATGCCAGGCCTCCACCGTGGTTCGGATCCCACGTTAAACTGTAGGTCCTCCATTTCATCTCACAGTCATTACCATTACACATTAGCATAAGTGCGTATAACCCGAACGGGTAGTAAGACACGGTGCTAATAATAATAATAATAATAATAATATTTTAATTAATCAAAATACATGTAGTTTGAGATATATTATTTAAAACGACGAAGATACATAATTGATCAAATATGTGAAAAGGTTACGGGCTAGCCATCCTTGGTCTAAGGCGTCACCCTCAAAATAGACTGAACCGCTGAAAACGTGGAGATCGGGGTTCAAATACAAGTTGGGTATACTATGTACTGAGTGTGGTTTTTCATAAATAGTTTTCCACTCTCCCTTCATGAAAATGCGGGTATACTTCATCTATATACAATCCTCCTCATCCCTAAGACATTTACGTAACTAGTACACATTCGTACAACGCGAACGGGTAGTAAGATGCGGTTCTAAGAAAAATATACCATAAAAATAGAGGTAGGGGCACTCTACGTTGTTTTGAATCGGCTTGTAGGCCTATTGCTACCAATGTATAAATGATCCGAGTTGTTTCGATAAGGGCAAGTGTGCACCGACCTTTAGACACCGGATAGGGCAGGCTAAACGCGTGGCTAGACTTGACATAAGAGAGAGGACTTGTCGGAAGAAAGTAATATGTAAAGATAATGTGCGTTTTATTATTTATAAACACTCGATACTGAAACCTGCCATATTCAAATTTGTCTCATCTACAGTCCAATTTTCATTGGAAGAGTTGTTTAGAAATACATTTAGTTTTATATTTTTAGCACAGCGTCTTACTAACTATTCAGATTATACGCATATGTATTAATTACCTAGTGAGTTATGTTTATTATTATTTTTATTATTTAGCACCGCGTCTTTCTACCCGTTCGGTTTATACGCTTAAGTAGTCTACTAATTACGCTAAAGGATTAGGAATTGGGAAGGTTGAATTTAGAGGAAGTGAACCCGCATTTGCGTGGAGGGAGAGTGGAAAACACATTTAGGAAAAACCACCCCCAGTTCACCCGACCGAGATTCGAACCTCGGTCTCCCCGCCCTCAGCAGTTGAGCTAAACACGACTAGCGCGTTAGCCAACTACGCCACCGAGGCGGGTAGTGAGTTATGGGTTAGGAAGGTTTAGTTCGGTGTAATGGTACCTGCATTTGCGATGAGAGTGAGTGGAAAAACATTTTGGAAAAACCTGCCTGAGAACACCCGACCGGGATTCCAACCCCAATCTCCCTGTTATCAGCAGTCTAGTCTAACACGATAGTGACGCCTTAGATCATGTGGACACCGATGCAGGTTTTTATAAAATACAAACATATTATTTTGCGTCCAGCATTTATAACATTTTACTATATATTAGTGTTATCCATCACAAATAACATGAGATGACGTAATAATAGGTTAAAGTAAATCTAGTAGCTTTTCTAGCTGTCACCCGCCTCGGTGGCGTAGTTAGCTAACGCGCTAGTTGTGTTGAGCTCGTCTGCCGAGGACGGGGAGGTCGAGGTTCGAATCTCGGTCGGGTGAACTGGGGGTGGTTTTTCCTAAATGGTTTTCCACTATCCCTCCACGAAAATGCGGGTTCACTTCCTCTATATTCAACCTTCCCATTAGCGTAAATAGTACTTAAGCGTACAGCCCGAACGGGTAGTGAGACGCGGTGCTAAATTTAGTTATTTAGTTCTAGCTGTCAGAGAAGGCCCTTTTCATGAAAATTGGTCTATATACGTTGTTTGATCCTCTATGCGAGCCTAGACCTAGACATGGAGAGGGTTGACAAAGAGCCCGTATGAGATGAACCTTTAGAACCCGGACAGACTTTCAGGAAAACCCTCTTTCATGTACTCAAAAAGGTCTGATTATGACGTAAGCACTTAGAAAACATTCTCCATTAAAGAAGAAGAATAGAAAGAGGAGGAAGAAGATAAATCAAATAGACAGATGAACACCATACACTTTTAATTTGACCAAAACTAAACATTTTTCCTAACTTTTTTTTTTCTAAATTGAAATTTTAAACTCCCTTGATATATATATTATATTTACTGAAAACATTGACTTATGTCAGATCTCTTAATTAAGCTATTACAGTTTCATTTTAATAGAAAGAGATTTAGCTGTCATAAATAGAATTTACTAAATCTGCTTTCATGTATTCATAAGTCAGGCTATGGTTTAACATCAACAGTGGGGCCTGTTGCAACCTTTGTCAAAGGGCCCCTTGAATTATATTTTTTTAAATAAAAAGTGGACCTACTAAAAAAATCTTATGCCACGGCATAGCTTGAAAATTTAATGAATCACAGCTTTGAGAAGATTTGTATGTGTGTGTGTGTATATATATATATATATACAAATTTTATTTATATATATACAAATTTTATTTATATATATATATATACAAATTTATATATATATAAAAATGTTAAAAAAATTAAAATATTACCGGTAATTTTGTTGAATGTGCCTAGATAAAATAAAAATTAGCTTCTATTTTATTTTAATAATGATTTTTTTATAAAGTTAAAATTAAATTTACTATTCAATCTCATGATTTCAAAATACCTACTAAATCTCATTGTTGGTCCAATCCCTGACGCAAATGATGGAGTGTGTGTAGTTATTTTGTGTCATCAATACAGGAGCCCCATCATTTTGGTAGTTATTATTTATTTTATTGATTTCATATATCAAAGCATCTGTGGTCCGTAGTTTAAGAACTTTTACTGTAGAGTAGTGTTTCCCAAACTATGTAACGCGTACCCCCGGGTATACGAATAAGGTATTTCAGGGAGCCCGCAATTTACAATAGAGTTTTATTAATAATAAGATTTTTTTATAATATCCTGATAAACCAATTAATGCAGATTTTGGTACGATGATAAGGACTTTAATGTAAGTTCTTATTTCCCCTATCGTTGCAATGTTTAGCTCGCCATTAAATATTTATTTGATTTATGGACGACTGTTTAGGACCTATTTACATAAGTGATACTGCAACGGTACACACTAGATACAGGGACGATAAACTTTGGCTCGATGGCTTTCAATTGGGATCGTGTGTGCTCCTTGCAACAATTACTGAATAGATTAAAAAATGTTGAGTTCTTCAAATTAAAAACTAGCCATAAAATATTATGGATGATGAGGACGAATCAGTTAAAATAAAAACAGAACAAAATCTTTTTTTTTAAAAAAGGAGATTCCAGTCAGAGGCTAAGGGCTAGTTTCATAGTCACACTTAGGGCCAGTTTCATAGTCAGATTTAGTACGCCTCAAGTGCGGCGCTATACTAAATACAAGATGTAACCTACCTGAAATTGAATGGAATGGGCCAGTTTCATATGCGAAACTGGCCCATTCCATTTTGGTCTAGGTAGGTGTCGTCCTGTATTTAGTATCGACTCGCACTTTAGGCGTACTAAATCTGACTATGAAACTGGCCCTTATACTTTTATTTTGGCCATTTTAAAGACAATTGAGTGTCGACAATGTGCTGAACCGTGGCAGTAGACTATAGGTAGAACGTCTTTCTAGAGCATACTAGCGCTCCATTTGTGATACGGTACAATACAGCTACGATGATGATAGGCCCTACGGTAAAATATTCTCTGAGAGTATCGTGGTCAGAGCGAGCCTGTACCGTGACCTTATCGAGGTCGAAGTATCATTGTTGATGTAAACAGTTGACATTCAAAACAATGGAAAGAATAGTGGATCGAATCCTTACTGTGAAGATAGCAGGTATTTTGGCTGTGTTTTTTATATGAAGATCTGCGAGGAGTACATTGGCTAGGCCATGTCCCTGAAATGGGAATGCGACTGGATAAAGTTTGGGAAACACTGTTCTAGAGCTTAGTTAGTTTTAATAAGTTGTGAATTGATAGTCTGTAGGACTAGAAAGTGCACGATAAATACAACTAATTATGATATCAAATATTATCGGGTAAAAACAATTTTTAAACAAAATATAGGCTCTCTTTAAACCACACTAATAACTATTTTCTTTAAATCATTCACCAAGCTTTTGGAGTTAGAATGTATGAAATATCTCTAAAGGAATAACCAGTTGGCAAGCGGTCAAAGGCGGCAGTCTCATCTTGTCTGGTTTATCAGGGATGGGAAGGTGGAGGGTCAAATACCTTACGTGTGTTACAGTTCTTCGGACACCCAACTGTCTTCAACTGTCTTCAACTGAGTTCTGAGCCTCTCCCAGCTTCGCCTTTTATACTATTTCTCACAGCGGCTCTAGGCTCCGAGTAAAGTGCAGACGATATTATTTTGAATGCCCACGAGCGCGCGGGATGGCCACATTCTTAAAGTTCTTGCTGGGTAAATCTGAGCGGCATCATGTTTATCACGATCAAAATAATACTCGAAAATCCTAAAACATAACTCACCGTTTCTCGAAAACTATTTTGACAATCACAGTAGGTTTTTTTTCGGAATTTGTTATAAAAACCTTAAAATACATGAGGATATTATTTAAATTCCCATATTTTAATTGGTTTGGTTTGAAAAAAAATGTTTTCTAATGAAAGAACTATAATGAGGTTTTTACTGCAGACATATTTTCACTCTGCGTAAAAGTTATTTTCCTAATTGAGATGGATGGGTAGCATAAGTGTAGGAAATGATCATCTAGTTACACTTTCAGGGCTTCACTACGTCTTACACCCATCCGGGTGGTTTACGTATTTATACTAAAGGGGTAGGGGTGAGAAAGGTAGGATATAAAGGAAATGTACCCACATTTGTGTTGAAGGATGGTGGTAAACCACATACTGCTGGGATTTGAACTCTGAACTACCCCATTCCCCTTACATTCACCGACAACCCAAAACAAACGAGTTGACGCTTTACCCCGCGTGACCAACAGTGTGAGCTATGTCATTATTGAACGCTGGTCTACTGGGTCAGATTAAGAAGTACCTACTACTACACCAACCCTACCGGTAAATCGTTAAGTCGAAAATGCTTCATAGAGTCGGAACATTTCAATTGCCCTATCCATTTAACAAATTGGATTTGTATGCTGATGTCCATTAACGGCCGGCCATGGAGAATGATGATATTTATAGAGTGAACCTTTTTTTCGTGCATCTGAGTGCCTGTCTGGCATATTTACCTCCTCATATAAAGAAAGTATTTTGATCGATAACATTTTCGACCTCGAGATTATGATGGATATTGACGTTTTATGTGACCCCTAATTCAGAAAAGTGAATCCAACCATTTTCTGTATGTCCATTTGTCCACACCTAGGGCCACAGCCAAAGTAGTTCAATTTCATTCAAACTTGATATTTAAATGTTAATATATACACCTTGAGTATAAATAGTAATTTTAATTCTACTTCTAAAATTAAGAGTAATTTTATTCTTATATGCTATTTATAAATTTGAAATTTTTACAATTTACTATATTTTTGTTCTCTCGCTCCCTCTATGCAAATTTGGGCTTATTTATTCTAAAACTATATTACTCTCATCCCTTCCGTTTTATTGTAATTATTTGGGGTTAGTTCGGGCATGTAATGTGGTTAATTAAAAAATCATGTGTATACAACCCTATAAAGAAAGTCTATGTCTAATGACACTATTATAATAACGATATTAGAACGGAAATTAGGAAACGAATACAGTCGGAAAATACGTGCTACGGCTCGGTCAGTAAGTTGTTGGAATCTCGCCTGCTTTCAAGGAATGTAATATTCCTAATGCCATAGAGTAAATAGATAATCATTATTATCATTATTATTATTATTATTATAAATTTGAAGCTAATGTGACGCCCATTCGATAATATGACACATGACATATCTCTTCACATTCTTTCGCGTTCATAGAATGTCTGATAATTAAGACGAGATATTCAAATTATATTTAATTTACTGTTTTTCAAATTTAGAATTTACTTAGCTAGAGCCTAGACCAATACTTCAAATTCCAAGATCGAGTTTTTATATTTTATTAAAATTTAGTTCTTTGTTACCATAATGTAATTGACAAATATGAATTTGAACATTTTAGTATACATTTTTGATGGGCTTTATTGCAAGGAATTTTAATTAAAATGTGAGTTTATATTAAATATTTTCTTTTCTTGAAATATTTAGATAAAAAAAGGTCTAAAACACCCACAACATTTTTTATTTTGTTTTTATCTTGTAATTAAAGAAGATATTTCAGCATAAAGGCTTTGAGCTAAACATTTAAATTTTTATGCACTGAGCATCATTAGAAGAACAAATTATCCTTGTATAGACAAACTCGTCATCATTACACATGTGGTTAACGATCGGGTTGAGACGAGTACGTAAGCGATGTATGCGTCGAGTTTGTTAATTATCTAATTAATCACAATTTAGACCTAACGCGAAAAGTTTAGTCAATTATAAATGTCGGCATCAGATCGCTATAGCGGAGCTTCTCAACAAAAATAAGTAATTGTGAGTATTAAAACATTTAAAGTAATCATATTAATATATATTACTGTTTTATTATAAAATAAATGTACAATATTTGAAGGAAAAAAAAGATAAGATTTAAAATAATAATAGTAATAATTTGAAACTACTCTATTATTGGTAGGTGACCTGGCGGTCTAGGGGTAAGGTGTCGGACTTCTGTGCTGGGGGTCCGGGGCTCAATCCTCGGTCACGGCACAGATTTATCTGATTGCCAAACCTTTCCTTCATCTCTGACAAGACGTGTATTAATCACAACTTATGAATGTGAGGAATGCCAGGCCTCCACCGTGGTTCGGATCCCACGTTAAACTGTAGGTCCTCCATTTATCTCACAATCACCCTACCATCACACATTAGCGTAAGTGCTTATAACCCGAACGGTTAGTAAGACGCGGTAATAATAATAATAATAATAATAATAATAATAATCTATTATTGGTCAAAATAATCGCTTTCAGCTAAGATTATAAAGCTATGTATATTCATAAACAACTGAGTTTTAAGTTACTGAAACACCAATTATGACCCTAACACAAATTTTCTTGAGCTGATACATAGGATAGCATTGATTCTAATCCTTAACACCTATTCTAACACACGCACAGGGATTGATCCAAAATGTTTTTATAAGGGGGGAGGGGGAGAGTGTGAGGTTTTAAGTTATATACAATAGGTTTTTTTCTCCAAGTCTTACTACCTGTTCGGGCTGAAAACGCAATTTAGTTACGTTAATAGGATTGTATCTGGGAAATGTGCCCACATTTTCACGGAAGAAGAGGGGAAAACCATTTAGGAGAATCACTAAGAATGTGGTAAAGAGCAAGTTCTTAAAAAATTATTCAATAAGCCTTACATTTATAAGACACACTTGGTTTATGGTTTACATTTTATTTTAAAGGTAGTAGACCATTGAGTTTTTCACCTCAATAGGTTTTCAATTGCTAGTAGCACTTTAACAACAAATTTGAGAAGATTAAGTACGATACTTTTTTTTTTGAGACGTAATATCTAAACACCTCGTTTGTTGTCTTTATATAAGACTTTTTATTTTTTGCACCACGTCTTATTACCCATTCTGGTAATACGTTTATGTACTAATTACTTTAATGGATTAGGGATGAAGAAGGTTGAATTTAGAGGAAGTGTACCTGAATTTGCTTGGAGATAGTGAGAAAACATTTAGGAAAAAACACCTTCAGAACACCCGAGCGAGATTTGAACCCTAGCCTCCTTGTCATAGATAACCTTTAGCCGCGTTCAGACTAGAACAGAACAACGAATGCAAACATGTTCGCGACAAGTGTGGATGGTTTTCCGAACAAAACATTGTAACAAAATTTGTTCGTTATTCTGTTAGGCCCCGATCCACCAGTTGTCAGTTTTTGCTCGTTGCATCAAAGGACATTCGTGTTCGGTCCTGTTCTAGTTTGGACGCCTCCCTGGACATTTCCCCAAACACACAACTGGCAGGAGATCAGTGGAGTCGCACGTGGGTTTTGATTTATGTAAGTAGGCCTACGCTGGATATTATCTCCGAGGGAATTACATGGTTACTATTGGAAAACAGCGTTGTTAGTTTCTAGTTTTTGTGTGGTCATTCTCCCCTCAAATATAAGACAAGTTTCACAAAGCTGTCTAGATGAGGTTGGCAGTAGCTCCGTCTTAGCCAAGCACACCAACTCTTTATTTAACTGAGAGCGAGTAGATTTGGCAACAGTTGACATAAAGAGACAGCGAAGATAGGGCTTTTCTCCATAAGACCTGCAATTACCTCAGCAACGATATTTTGTGTTAATATATTTTTTGGCGGTGTATTTATTTGTATGTGTGTATGTGTGTGTGTGTGTGTGTGTGTTGAGTTAGTAGTAATAATAATATTAATAAAAGTAAATGTTTGTTTTCATTTTTCTTTTCGTTGTTCTGTTCAAGTCTGAACCCAGCTTTATACATCGCGAGAGTGACCATGTCACCACCAAAGCGGGTAATAAGATACGTTGTTTTGGAATGTACTGTAATTCGTGTTTGATAGAGGGAGACCAAAAAAAATCATGTCATTTTTGTGGTGGGAACTAAAGAGGGAAAAAAAAACTAAAGTAAAGACATCGAGGTAATTTTATTTATTTTTTTGTGCCATGTGCTACATACAACTTGTTCGGATTATACGCATTTATACTATTTTTACTTTCTCTCTATCTTACAGGTAGAGAAAGTATGGTGATCGTCAAAAAAATCGAACTCGAGATTTTGATGAATTTTGACGTTTCATGACTTCCTGAATCCGAAAAAGTGGTTTTTGAATTTCCGTCTGTCTGTCTGTCT
>CABFWO010001371.1:110754-135754 GCA_902155825.1 Timema genevievae
GGAGAAATGTTTGCATAGCAATGATCTATCTCCATTTTAGACTCAATAGTCAATATTTACATTTTTTATTGGTCAAAATGTATAAATGAATAATTAAATATCAATGCGATGACTTGAAGATCTGCAACACCTTATAAAATGTTAAAACTTTAACCAGAATCGAAATTTTAATACGAAGTGTTGACCCTTGTGGAAGACATTAAACTGTTTGAAATGTTCTAAGGTGGACAAAGATGCGCCTCTTTTCTCATTGATTCTATATCATTGTATATCATTTTATGCGTGTTCTTATGTGGAGTGGTGATGATACAATGTACATTATTCCGTTCAGAAATCTTACGAGTTTATAGAAAGAGAGAGAAAGTCTGTGCGGTGCGCCGTACCATTTATTTCCAATGTTTTAGGGATGCGTAAATGAGTAAGGTTGAATTTAGGGTGATATTACTCAACTTTTAATAGAGGGAGATTATAAAACCATTTAGGAAAAAACACTATCAGTAGACCCGACTGGAATTTGAAACCCTAGCTCCTCATCATTAGCCTTCCATATTTAATTTCAATAGCGATAATTTGTATTAACAAATACTCTACGAATTATTATATTAAACCAATCAATAGTTGTTTGGAACTTTAGGATGAAGGTAACGAGAAGAAGGGAAATTAGTGAATAAGGGGGAAGGGCGGGCTTAGTGAGGTTAGAGATCCAATGTTTGAGGTAGGATTAATTAGCTACGCTTTAAGGGACCGTCTAAGAACGGATATTTAATATTCAATCTTTCATGAAAATAATGTCATTTAAAATAAAATAAAATTTATATTAATTGTGGTTTGGAGCTTAATTATCTATATAAATAAATGTCTACAATATAAAATATTTAATTTAAATAAAATGATAATATTTGAGTTTCTCAAGAAAAATTTTCTCTTTAATATTTTATAGCCTTACAAATTGAGATGAAATTGTTCAATGCAATTTTATTTTTTAATTATTAGGTTTACTTATGCGCGCTGACAATTTTTAAAAATATGCCTACAATTGTAATAGTAAAGCTAAATGTGAACATGAATCTCATCTGTTGAAACACGCCCACTAAAATACACAAAATACACTTTCACACCTTGAATAACCTGTTTTAATATGTGCCTTAAATATTTATATTTTCATATCAAATAAATAGCCCCTCCCCTCTGACAGCCTTGCTACCCTCAAATGTCACCGTGTTAGACTTTATTACACAAAATAGAAATGTTTCTCAACTCATTATTTAAAGTATTTGACAAAATTTATTAATTCTTATTGTGTGACGGCTTTAATTAATGTCGTAGTCAACCTTTTTATCTTCAATTAGCATTTACTAAGACCACACGTTCACAAAATCAAAATTATGCCACAGTTAGAAACCAAAATAAACAAATAAAAGCCAGTAAAACAAGTAATTAACAATGCTATTACATCATTACGTCATCCTCTCGGATGTATTGAAACAAGTAAATATCAAAGATACCTGGAAAATGCTAACATCAATAATATATAGGTGACCTGGTGGTCTAGGGGTAAGGTGTCAGACTTCTGTGCTGAGGGTCCGGGGTTCAATCCTCGGTACCGGCACAGATTTATCTGATTGCCAAACCCTTCCTTCACCTCTGACAAGGTGTGTATTAATCACAGCTTGTGAATGTGAGGAATGCCAGGCCTCCACCGTGGTTCGGATTCCACGTTAAACTGTAGGTCCTCCATTTCATCTCACAATCACCCTATCATTACACATTAGCGTAAGTGCGTATAACCCGAACGGGTAGTAAGACGCGGTGCTAATAATAATAATAATAATAATAATAATAATAATAATAACAATAATAATAATAACAATAATAATAATAACAATAATAATAATAATATTACATTACCGTAAAACTATGAGGAAATAACATTTTAAAATGAAGATTGGAATTCCAAAAAAAATTGGAGTTAAATTAGTCTCGTTTAATTCATTATAAAACTTGCACATATATTTTTAACATTCTTTTATTAATATAATATCTTATTTTTTGTATACTGTACTATTCATTGTACTAATACCACCCTTGCACAAGGATTACTTTTGTTTTATTTTTAATTCCTGTCAGCAATATTAAAATCATAGTCTAAATTATTTTTCAATGATTAATAGTAGTAAGATACACACTTAGGGTTGGCAGAAGATTGGTTACATAATCATATTGGCATTACACTAAACTCTCCTTAAGAACAATTAACCGGGATATTAGATATTATGGTGGAACCAGAAAACTTATGAAAGTGTTTTTTTTTTCTGCGCTCCTTAATTAAGGGTGCTACTAAATGGTACAACACCGTGACGTGATGCAGACGTTTAGATATCCCGCATTATTTAAGAAGTGGTTTGATATTTTTCAATATTGTTTTCAACAAAATGTAGGCAAACATTTTTAGTTAAAAAGTTTAAATTTTAAGTTTAGGGTTTAAAACAATTAAATTATGTTTGTGCCTCTGAGATTAAAGCAGAAAGTTATAAACCTACATCTAGCCTTTCTCTATTAAATAAAGTCATGTTTTGATAGGGTCATAATAGTATATTTTATGATTATGTTGGATTTTTTTTATAGAATTTTATATAACTCATTAGATGGTTCTTTAAAAATTTTTAAAACTTAAAATTTTAACTGGCCAGAACTTTCACCTACATTTTGTTGAAAACAATATTAAAATATATCAACCCCCTTCATAAATCATCCGGGATTTTTGAACGTCTGCAATGCTACTCACTGCTCTACAATGTAGCACCTTTAAGGTGGGATGGAAGGGGATGCGAGAAAAAGTAAATACTCTTGCAGTTTTTATAGCAACATTTTTTTTATCAAAATAAAACATATTAATGTTCCTTCAGTAGAAATATGGTATTTAATTTTCATCAAAAAATATTAATCTCAACGTTTGTTGAATATATGTCATGATCATGATGGAATTTGATGATACACATTTTAAATTAAGATAAATACCTCAATAAATTCCAGGACACCGGTCACAGTATCGACATGTCAGGCTACCAATCCAGCGTAGGTTATGAGTCATATTTCCAGAAATAGATTCTAACGTCATCATTCATGACCTATTCCTGTCTCGACATGTTGGGCCGCCAACATACTCAGAGGCGGGAGGACCTGAAGTGATATTTTTGGATAACAACTTTTTCTAAAATGCCTCTAATGATTTTGTTTAAAATGAATATCTAATAATATATTAAGTGCTTTACCTGACAAATAACATTTTTTGCTTGTCTTATGGATGAAAAAATCGCTTAAAAGTAGTTTACTGATAGGTAATTTTTGAAAACTCGAAAAATTTCAAAAACTTCTCTAATTATTTGGTTTAAACTTGATTTTGATTTCGTAAATTTGGATATTTTTTAATTTCTAAACATTCATATATGTATTTTCCAAAGCAAAGACATATGTATCATTATATTAGTGAAAAAACATGTTTTGGTGCGAAGCGTTGATATTTGAGTACTGATGCTCTTAAGTATTTCAAACTTGACTCAAACTTCTTGGTTTGCATTTACGGTGTCTTCAGGCAAGTTGGTAAAATCATATAACTAATTGTAGGTGTCATATAATGTTGCAGAAATGGCAGGAGTTAGAGGTAGCTAGCTACTAAAAAAAAATCTAAGGAAGGTAGACAGTGATAATTAAGGTGCTGAAAGAAGTATGCTACATTTACTATTCCTTCAAAAAAAGAGTATCTTTTAATACTTTGAGGAGTTATTTGCAAATGTATTCTAACCCTGATAATGTTACTGATGATGAGGAACCTCTTTTAGTCGCACACACAATTAAAAATACAAGCCATTTATTTGGGTATAACTACAAGTGAGGTATTTCGATGAATCTTAAAATTGGTGAATAAAATTGGAAGGAAAACCCCTCTTAACAATAAAGAAAGGATGACTAGTTGAGATTAGTGGGTGGGTTTAAAGAAAGAGATAAGGTTTCCTTTTGAGATTACCCGAGAAAATCCATCTATTGATAGGACAGCAGCAATTTATAAACAAATAATTGAATATTTTTAATTACATTTTGAACACAGAGTTTAAAAAAATCATTAAGACTTCTAACAAAGAAAGAGTGCTTATAATTATGGTCTATGCACTACGTACTGGCTAATATTGTATCATTCCACTGCATTTGCTTTTTATTTTCAAATTAACTCAATTATTTTGTCAAATTAGCCAAATGACCTGTCTAATTGCCCGAGTATCACGTTTGTGTGATAAGAATAATTATATGTAATATCTTAACTTAGAATTGCAGTTTAAATTTTGAGTTGGCCTTGGTGATAATATATTTATCGATGACATAACTTAACATTATGGTTTTAAAAAAATTTTATACCGCAAAATAAGCAAGGAACTATATAAAAAAATGCCAAATTACCGGAGTATCCCTCATATAACATATTTCACCTTAAATCTTAGAGTATCAATGTTATCTAAATTTTTGGTAAGGTAGACATAACATTATTTATGCTATTCATAAATCAAAATTCGGCTAGGGAAGAGTATGCTCATGGACCCACCTCTTCGGTCGTTGATATACACGGCAGAGTCTGATAAGGAAGCCTTTGGAAGGTGAGCTGGGAACACGTATCTCAAGATGGATTACCAGAAGTGGCGGCAGAAAGCCTGGATCATCTGCTAGGGACGGGGTGGATCGAGCTACCAGAACTTTGTCCGCGTCGCACGTAATACGTGGCTAGCGTCCCCGGTTTCTTTGGGTCATTGATCAGCTTCTCACTGGAAAATGTTGATCTTAAAACTGCCGGGAAGGCTACTTATAGTCCAATTTAGATAGGAAGGAACCTTATTTTTACCAAGCAGTACAAGCTCATGTTTTAACTCAACCGTTTGGTATTTCATCTGTCCTGTGTCCGAATGGTTTTCTGCAATAAATGTCAAAAGCTGGAAGGTTGTTCTCTAGTAATATATTTAATATTGAGTGTAGTATTTACTGGTTTTCTTTTTATCTTGATCGCCAGGAAAAATATCGACTTGAATTTCAGAGAGAAATTTCAAATTCCGTTACGTTAAAATGTCTTATAAAGGTGTATTAATCACAACTTGTAAATGTGTGGAATGCCAGAACTCCACCGTGGTTTGGATTCCACGTTAAACTGTAGGTCCTCCATTTTAATCTCACAATCATCCTAGCATTACACATTAGCGTGAGTGCATATAAACCGAACGGGTAGTAAGACGCGGTGCTAATAGTAATAATAATAAAACATAAAGTGAGCGAGGTGCACTGTTCACATAACTACCAGTTTAACAGTTAAAAAAGTTACAAAAACAATTTTTACTTATTTATGGGCAATGCCATGTGATCTATTGCAGTTATTCCTCGTAGCTAATATCAATACTTATGACATCACAATAAAGTAAAATGTTATAGATGTTGGCCACACAAATAAAGTTTTAATTTTCTATAAGTTCCCTCCTAGCAAAATATTTCTGTATCACCCCCGAGATTAGGTTATAGAGAAAGGACTTCGCGTTGACACTTACTGTGGAGCAGGACAGTTACCAACTTGTTGACATCTGCTAGTGAGATGTTTTTTGGATAACTTACTTAACTACTGATCTGAGTGATACTTGAGAGCCCGTCCCAATATCAGAACAATGTGTATGTAGCTTAAACCCCGCTTTTTCCTTTTATAGGGCACCCATTTTCGACCACCACCGTTGATTAAAAGTCACTAAAATCTGGCATTCTAAAAATATGTAGTTTGATTTATTAATTATAAAGTTGTCTTACAAATTAGCTCAGTCGGTAACGTGTTTGTCTACTCGACTAAGAGTCCAGGGTTCGATTCCTGGCATGGCCGAAAAATGTATCATTGGTGAAATGTGGGCCTCCCCTTTCACAGTGATGAATTAATATATCGGGGTTGTATGCTATGTATGTATGTATGTATGCATGTTCCAGGGCTAAGTTAGTTTATAAGACGTGTTCTGAAATAATCAGTCAGTTCAGAAAGTGCACATTAAATACCATAAATAAATGAAGATAGTGAAAATGAAATGATAAAGTTCATCTAAAGAGTTATTAAAAGCTTTCAATAATACTTCTTTATGGGTTACTATATAAGTTACCAACCAAATGAGCTAAGAAAGTAAATACAGAATGTAATTTCCTCCTCAAGTTCCCCCTTCCCCCACCATTGGGGCAACATGATTTTACAGTTTTCAAATGATGGGCTTTCTATGAAAATAAAGACTCTAGACCAGTCCTCCTACAACTGTCTTTTTTTCTTTTTTCCACAGACCTTTTTGTGTTATATAAACTGTCTTTGGTTTCTCCCTCACTCTAGGAAGGTCCCAATATAAATATGCTTTCTTATCCTATATATTATTTCTGTTGTCAACATCCCTTTATCTCAACTAATACAAAGCCTACAGCGATGAATAAGGTATCAGTGGATAGGATATTTTACCGACTTCTGACATAGCAGACTCAGTTTACGTTAAAACACATTGTTTAAAATTCAAGTTAAAAAAAAAACTAACCATATTTTTGTATCAATTACCGAAAATAAACACTCTTTGCTATTTTGTGTATACACTTCGCTGAGTATTTAATTTCAACAATCCAACAAAAGACTAAATCATTTGGGGGAGGGGGGGTGAGGGGAGGTAAGGTTGAATGTGTGAAAATTTCGCAAGGGTTTAATGGTTTATATTATTGACAGTTTTAGGCCTTTTGGGATATGGGTTGGGTTTTTAATTAGTTTCCCATCCCTCTCCCAATGAATTGTTCTATTCAGCTCATAAGGGCGCCATTTTATATTTTATACAGTATAATTTTCTTCTGTCATATGAAAGCCCCACAGGGCTGTTGTAAGATATTAACCTTAGTAAATGTTATTTGAATAGAAATACCTGATGTGTTGGTATATTAAAGAAATTATAAAACTAAACAAAGTTAGGTAAGTAATATAGTTGTAAACAGATGTTACTTTGTGGTGTGGTTCATTAAATCTTCTTTAGAAGATAGTTAAAATATTTTTCAATGTTTTAAAAATACATTTTTTTAAAAATGTTATTTAAAAAAGAATAATGCTATAAACTGAGACCAATTTCACTGGGGTCAAGTTAAGATGGCAAAAAAATTACACTTCGATGGAATGGTCTTCTTACAGGCCTATCTAATATCACGGTTAATCAGCCCGGACTCTTATCCGGGATATTACATACAAGATCACGCTTTAATAAGATACCACATCGAACTACGTTTTTCTTTACTCCTCATTCGATAGCAAATAAATTAGGATCAGTATAGATGATTTTTCATATAAAAATAATTATTTCTCGATTTTGTTGAATATTTTCAAAATATGGTAAAATGGAGTCAGCTGGTCTCATTACCACTGTTTTATTATGAACATTTCAAGCCACAACACTTCAATGTGACGTCTGGTTCAAGCTGCATTACATACCTAAAAGATGGGATATTTGCTGGGGGGGGATGGAGGGGTGAGTGAGGTGCGGGAGTGGAAAGACCAATCTTAATACATGGCAGTATTGATGTAATTTTTACTTTCTCTCTATCTTACAGGTAGAGAAAGTATGGTGATCGTCAAAAAAATCGAACTCGAGATTTTGATGAATCTTGACGTTTCATGACTCCCTGAATCCGAAAAAGTGGTTTTTTAATTTCCGTCTGTCTGTCTGTCTGTCTGTCTGTCTGTACCTCCAACTAGAGCCTAAACTATTTTACCGATTGAGCTAAAACTTGATATCTAGGGTTTTCATAGGGTTGCCCCGAGGGGTCTTTGGAATTAGATATCTACCCCTAAAATTAAGGGTAGTTTACTGAAGGGCAAAAAGAGAAAAAGTCGATTTTCTCAAAATCGGCTCTAACGATTTTGATTTAATTTTATTTATAAACATTAATAAATATTCCAAACAAAATGGCTACCCTTAATGTTTCGGCAAAATGGCTTTAAGGGCTCCGGTCTGAAGCGTTAATTATCAATTTTTATAATAGCTCCGAAACTATTTGAGATATGAAATTACTTAGCATTACAAATATGTATATATAATTATAATACAAATATTTTATCAGAAACATATTTTTATAAAATCAATAGCTTTCAATCTATACGCAATTATATGAATTTTTTAACTTTTTGGACATTCAAGTTTAAGTATTGCGACCGTAAAAAAAAAACTAACCTGAAATGTTGATGGATGTAGACGTCTCATGACCCCCCGAACCCTAAAAAATAATCTTTGCAATGCCGTCTGTCTGTGTGTCTATAAAAACTTAAAATTAAGGGTAGTTTACTGAAGGGCGAAAAGAGAAAAATTTGGTTTTCTCAAAATCTGCTCAAACGATTTTGATTAAAATTCGTATCTAGGCGTTGATTAAGATTATAAATAAACTGGCTATTTTCATTTTCCTATGAAAATGATTTTTAGGGTACTTTACAGAAGCGTTAATTTCCGTATCTCCACAACTATTTGAGAAACTAAACAACTTATCATTGCAAAATTGTAGGACTATTAGAAATAAAAAACTTTTATTTGACATATATTTTTATAAAAGCAACAGTTTCTGAGATATTTGCAAATATATTAATACAATTTTGTGAGCTTTAGTTGTAAACATATACTACTTAAGTCTTAACGCAATAATTCTCCAATGCCATAGAGTAATTAAATATAAGTATCTAAAAAAGTATGTTATTTTTCCTTAAATCTCTTAGGAGAAATGTTTGCATAGCAATGATCTATCTCCATTTTAGACTCAATAGTCAATATTTACATTTTTTATTGGTCAAAATGTATAAATGAATAATTAAATATCAATGCGATGACTTGAAGATCTGCAACACCTTATAAAATGTTAAAATTTTAACCAGAAATCGAAATTTTAATACGAAGTGTTGACCCTTGTGGAAGACATTAAACTGTTTGAAATGTTCTTAGGTGGACAAAGATGCGCCTCTTTTCTCATTGATTATATATCATTGTATATTATTTTATGCGTGTTCTTATGTGGAGTGGTGATGATACAATGTACATTATTCCGTTCAGAAATCTTACGAGTTTATAGAAAGAGAGAGAAAGTCTGTGCGGTGCGCCGTACCATTTTTTTTTTTTTTTGCATCTTGTTTATGGAAACGAATATTGCTTCTTATTGTCAGTTTTCTCGTTTTTTCGGTATTTTGTACTTTAGTTTTTTTTAAACATTACAGTTTTAGGGTCTTGAAAGTTTTGAAAAGACTTGACGCTATGCCAAGCCTGTTACGTCACAATCTTGCTTAAAGTGGGTTGTCTGTGAGTCTATATTTGATTATAAAAGCTTGATTCTTATCCATAAATGTGGAGCCACAATTTTTACGGTTAGACCATGTATGTTTTAGGAAAAAAATTATTTTAGCCTTCTCTTACTCTGAAATTAGAAAACTTTCCTGGCATGGTCTCTATATGGTGTATCAGTCAGAGGTGGCAAAACAGTGGATCGCGATCTACCGGTTAACCGCAGCCGTTAGTTTGGTCGACCGCCTGGTCAAGCGATTAAAAAAGCTTGAAAGAAAAAATAAATAAATAGAGAGTCAACAGATTTTTCTCAAATTATACTACTATAAATCCACAAGGCTGACTCACTCATTCACTCACTGACAATGTTTACCCACTTCTAGATGAGCTAGAAACTTCAAATTTGGCAAACTTATAGCTTCTAGCCTCTAACCGACGAGAAATTTCAAAAAATTAAAAATTTTAAATCTATCCCCCGAAAAAAATTCAAACTGGTGGAGTAACTTTAAAGTCGGTGCGGACCTTTTTTTGGAGGTCTCTTGTGGCTAAACGGTAAGACCTATCAATAAACGGATTGCACCAGCACTACGGATTTGTTGAGATAAGGGTAAATTTTATAAATTTTCCAAACATTTTTTAATTTTCTTAAAAACTTATGAGACAGCTAGAATCATAAAATTTGGCAGGCATATTGGCATATCCAATTGCCATATGCGTGGCAAATTTGATGGCGGAGCCATCAATGGACAAAGCGGGTCAACATTATAAAAGTGAAATATCAAATCTGTCTGACTAATGACCATTTACAATAATTCTGCCTTCGTTTATGATAGATTATTATGAATTCTCATTCAACAAACTATCCTAAGATTACGCGGCGTCATGCATCAACTTCAAAGTCAACCACCTCAGTGGCGTCGTTGTCTAACGCGCTAGTTTAGTGTTGAGCTAGACTGCTGAAGACGGGAATGTTAAGGTTCGAATCTTTGTCGGGTGAATTGGTAGTTATTTTCCTAAATGGTTTTCTACCCTCCCTCCACGCAAATTCAGGTTCACTTCCTCTAAATTCAACCATCCCAATTCCTAATCCATTAACGTAATTATTACTTAAACGTATAACCCGAACGGGTAGTAAGAAGCGGTGCTAAATAATTAAATGAAAAACTTCAATTTTAAATGTTTAATGTGAAAATGCCTTTTTAAGGAAATTATATATATTATGTTGTTTGATAAAAAAAAATCAGTTTCACTGGGTGAAGGAACTTTAAGTTTTTATATGCAATACAATTTTACTATTAGAACACAAAAGGGGCTATTAATTTTTTACCAGTGAAACAATTAATATAAGCCTATGGTTCCATGGTACGGTAGCTCACAAAGGATTTTTCTTCTCTAGAGTAGATCCCTAGGTCAAAAAGTCTTACCACTCCTGGTGTAGCTTATAAGAGTGATTCATAGTGTAATCAGTCGGGTTAAACTGGGTGTACCTTTCTTGTCACAACAATTATTGCATGAATGTTTATCATGGTGTGACTGTGCCTTTAGGTCTTATCATTCATTTGGACTTAGGGAATATTGATCACTTTTAAATGAGTCTATAAAGTTAAAGCAGGTTGCGAATGTAGACGAATGTTTTGGCTGAATATTCATCAGAATGTTCGCCTACATTCGTGCCATAAAACCAATACGAATATTAGACTTATGTGGACTTCACGCACTCCTCGTAGATGCCTACACTGAACAGTGACGAGCCTTTGCTTCCTTTTCTTCACAAGGTGATATCAGCAATTGTTATATTTTGACCACAAAAAATGTTTTTGCTATAGAAACTGAAAAAACACTGACATTTTTTCACGTTCCCTGCATCTTTACATAAAAAGAGCAGTCTATTTGATGATAAGTATCCTCACACTAATATATTTATCATGAAATGTCAGTTCTAAAGATTCAAAACCACTTAAATAATCCTCAAATAACTTAAATTTTGTTGTTGTGGCCCTATTAAAATAATTGATTTTACATGTTTGAGGAATGTTATACTTATATGTTCCTTGTATATATCTATTAGAAGTGTAACATTTCGCATGAAACGTCTTAGAAAATGAGTTCGTAATATATATATGTATAAAAAGTATAAAATTATGTTTTTAATGCTATCGGGACATATAGATTTATTTCACCTATGTGGGGTGATTGTTTTATTTTTCAACAACATCTTAAAATTAATTTCATGTACATGGATTTTAATTACGCTAGTGGGATAGGGATTGGGAACAAGAATTTATAGGATATGAACACGCCTTAGCTTGGAGGGGGAGGTAGAAAACCTTTAGTAAAAGCACTTCAGTACACCTGTCTGGAATTTAAAACCTGACCTCTCAGTCACAGGAAAATTATACTAAATGAGACTGACACTTAGACAACATACCCACTGATGCCATATAATTATACCTTGAAATAAAAAAAATAAACGTTCTATAAATTATTTAGAATTTGTGAACGTCTGTGGACGGTCCCTCTGAGTTGAATACCATATTTTGATTTAAATGTAATTTTACCTTTCAACCTTTGAAAGAAAGTCAAAGATACACCACTTAGCGGACAACAGAGTCTTGGATACTTGTGTCTGGGACAGAGATGACAACGATATATCGATATAAAATGTACCTTGTATTTATATAAATATAGCTATATTTATATTGATAATCTAATAATCTATATATCGATTTTATTTATCGAAATATTTGATATATCAAACTACTATTTTGAACATGTTAGTTAAAATAAATTGAATGATATTTTTTAATTTTTTCTTAACTAAGTCAACTTTTTCTTATTTTTACCAAACATTGTTGCTATTTTTAACAGCTAAATAAAACATTAAAAAGTGAAAAGAAGTGAAGAAATGAAGTATATAACAGCAGCCATCCTGAAACTACCATTCTAGTTTTTTAGGTACCGTACTATCCGTAGGTACTATCCGTTTGGGTTATAATAGTTATTATAATGTGTTAGAGATGAGAAAGGTTAAATTAGAGGAATTGTACCCATATTTGTGTGGAAGGAGAGTGGAAAACAATTTAGGAAAATCTCCCCTCATCCCAACCGGAATTCGATCCCCAATCTCCCCGTCATGGGCAGCTTAGTTTATTACGAGAGTGACGTCTTAGACCATGTGGCCACTGAGGCAGGTTCTGTTCCAGTTCACCCAACTAATGCAAATAATACATCGGAAATATCAGATATATCAATATAATTGGATCTACGTATCGTAGCTTTCAATGCATACCTTGCGATATATCAAATGATAAATATATCGGTATATAAAGAAAAATTTCCATCGTTACACTGGGAATCAAATCAGTCAACTATAGTTTTTCAACCACTATATCAATAACAAGCCCAGAGGCTCTACCACATAGTGGCTTAATTATAATGCTCTGAATCAGTTGACTTCGTTAGTGATAAATAAGTTATATGTCGACAGTGTTGGTAATAATCTCCTTGACTTGCTTGACTACTACTGATCCATCTCATGGATGTGGATTCATACTTGTGCTCAGAAACAGAAATAAAGCCGTGGTAATTAAAGGAGAATTATTGGTGTCAAAAGTAAATCATTTCTGGCTGCCTTCACAGTTGACAACTTTCAAATCCCGGGGGTGTAGGAGGGGGCTTATAAAGGGAATGATGAAGTAACATGTTGTTTACAAGAAATATATTTGACACTTTTTTTTACTTGTATTAAACCAATGTGGCCGCATTCGAGGACAATTTGGAACTCCTGGTAATGTAAGGTAATTTAAAACGGCGAAAAAAATTCATGGAAATGCAAGGGCACAAAAATTATTTTATCTAATCTTATTCAAAAACAATTTTCTTATTAACGTATCAATTGCACTAGCCCACAATAGAGCGATAAAGACAGAGCGGCCGCTGTCTGTTGGTGACGCTAGTGCCAACTTCTGCGAATAGAGTGTCACATGGTTAGAACAATGATACTTCTAGTAATGATTCTCACTTTTACAAACTGGAGTCACAACTTTTATCCTTCGAGTAGCTCCTTATTTGTCTTCACAAGACTGAGTTGACTGCTTTACAGAAAATCTGGACGTGCCAGTGATTGAACCTAGAGCCTCTGGATTTGTGGTTAGTAACTTTGACCAATTCATAATTAAGTCTATAACAATAGATATTTGATTTTTAAATGCACAAAAAAATAAATAGTCATTGACTAATTAAGTTCATGACTATTTATTTTTGAGTGCATTTAAAAACAAATCTTTATACAGCATTGAGTATTTTGATATCTTCGAACATCTTTATCCATTCTTACACGAGTTTCAGTAAGTGAAATTTGTGTTTATGGATCAGGGAATTTGTTTTCTAAGATACTTGGGCCACCCTGTGGAGCAACAAATTACTGTTTTTAAAGTTTTATCTAGCACACATTGTAAAAAGAAACTATGAGGCCGAAATTGATACTAATGATTTTAAAACAAGAACCTCAACCGCTAAAAATATTACTAAACGAGCCCACATTATCGGAAAGAGGAGAAGGAAAACTCATCTCCAAAACACTAATCCGAGAATCAATTCATAGCATACTCCTCGTCCTCGGAAATCCAATTTATTGTGAGACTGATGACTTTCACTGTGTGATTACCATTTCGGGCAAGGAAATCTAATAAGGTTGACAATCTAGTAATTGCAGCAGAATTTTCCTCCTAATAGGATTAAGAATAAACAGTTGAAAATGAAGCTTTCAGCTGGAGAAAGGCTAATAAAACACTCGTCTTTATTCAACCATGGCTTCCAGAATCAAATTTAGGGGGCTAAACACCCAGAGTCAATTTCAGGGGGGTAAGCATCAAGAGTCAAATTCAGGGGGCTAGCCACCCGAAGTCAAATTCAGGAGGCTAACCACCATGATTTAAATTGTGTAAGGGGGGATAGCCATTTAACAAATCTTTTCACTAACACCTCTATTAACCCTAAAGTTTCCTTGTCACCCGCACCAGTGATCACGTGGATAAAGGTGTCAGTCTTGTAATATCAGGTTTTCTGGTAATGGGGTTGCCGGGGCTTTTATCTCATCTGGGTATACGTAGATGTTTTTCCTCAGTTGTTTACCATTACTTTTATCTTATTTTCACTTCGTCTTACTACTTGTTTAGTTTGTACGCATATGTAATAATTACACTAATGTTTTTAGGAATGGGGAAGGTAGAATTAAGATGAAATATACCCAAATTTGCATGGAGGGATGTTTGGAAACCATTTAAGAAAATTCACCTAAAGCTTCCGATTTGGTATCGAGCCTAGATCTCCCCGTCAATGGCAGTCCAGTTTATTGAGAGAGTGATGCCTTAGACGATTCGACCATTGAAACGTGTCTCTATTCCTTACCCACAAATACAGGTTTCTTTTTTTTGTATAATTATAAGTTATACTCTATGCATTCCTACCCAATTTGTGCAAATGCACGGGTAATGAGACGCGTTACATGAAAAAAACATCTGAATGAAATATCATGATGTCAAAGTGGACATATGCCACTCTGATCCCGAAACCAAACCTCGTTATTATAAGCTATCGTGTGTACTCATAATGAGTCAGATGTGTTTACGCGTCCGTCTCGTGTAACGTGTCATTAGTAATCTAAGCTGTTTGTGTGTGTGTGTGTGTGTGTGTGTGGACGAAATAGATCACACATCCGTGCTTTGATGTAATATTGGTAGAGTCCTGTGATTGCATTTAATCATGGTGAATATACGCGTGTGACGTATGTATATTCCATCTAGGGTAGGAGTGTAGGTAACTGACAGCTAGTGAAAGTTACCAGAGCTACTCTCATGTAGCCCTTCGTCAAACCATGTTATCTGCAAGATCATTATGTTGAGTTTTCACTTTTTGCGGTCAAAAATTTCCCAAATTCCACTTGTTCTTAGCTATAATTTTTTTAAAATTAATTACACATCTGCTAGATGTCAGCTACCACCAATCCTATGGCTAATATACTCTATATATGTTCACCGTGTATACAGAGTAGTCAAACGATGAGCTGATAACATTTATTCTGGCAGGATTTGCTTAGCGTCAAGCACGCTCTCTTTGAAAACAAATGCGGGTGTATTTTTATAAATTCCTCCTTTCATCCTGTATTATTAGGGTAGTTAGAGCACATTTAAAATACACCAATCTGATATTAAGACTCGGTATACTTAAATAAACTAAATCGTATCAGTTAGTGTATAAATTATGTTCACGAGTAATCACAGTTTTTTTTGTACTAGGCATTTTAAATATGAAGACAATGAAAACGTCACTGGTGGTCACACAGTTTAGGGCTTGTTACAGACTGGGTTTCTAATGTTGAGGAGGTTGAGTTTCGAATCTCTGCTAGGTATACTGGGGATAGTTTTCGACATGTGATTTCTAACGGTGATTTTCTCCTCCAATATCCACGATATTGCAGCTGCATTTCCTCTGAGATACTCTCCCAAGCCATATCCGTTATATCAGGGGCTACTAACCGTTTTCAGCTGACGCCCTTCTTGGTATATCATAAAACTTCTACGCCCTCCCCTAATTTATAGGATGGTTATAAATAATCTTTAATTTTTTTATGTCACTTCTTTATTTTTATACCAGTAAATTATCCGGTGTTGCCCGGGGAAATCATGCAATACAACGCTTTTCTTTGCTTCAAATAAACAAAAAAAATTACTAGTTTTATTTCTTCTGACCCTGTTATTAATAAATTTAATCTAATGAAAAATTTAAAATCCAGCTGCCAGGAGCACATTTTTGTACATGGGGGTTACTAATTATTAAATTTCAGCCTTCTGGCTGTGGTAGATATCACACAATGCTCATGACAGACAGACACACTCATAATTTTATTAATATAGATAAAAAACTATAACACTTGCATCATATTAGTAACTAAAAATGCATGTAATTGTTGGATCTGTTTAGTTTTCATTGGTTCTTGAATATCAGGTTTGAGGTCTGCCAGAGCTCAACCCAAATCACTTTCCACTTCAAATAGACAACGTTGTTTAGTTTTTATTAGAGTCAGGGTTGAAATTTCAGTGGTGTTGTGCGTTTGGACACAGTGGTAGCTGTGGGAGAGGGTGAAAAAGGAAAACTGGGGTGCGAATCCAAGGTTTGCAGATTTGAAAATAAACATGTGCATGCGCGTGCGCGTCACCGTCTTACATTTGTCTGGTCATCTAATATATGAAATTAAAATTAGTGGACAGCGTTGCCAATACCGCAATAAGAAGAAAAAATCTTAATTACTTTTAGAAGGGATTGTAATAATAGATTTCTTCAATTCTTAGTTGATTTTTAACATTATTTCCTAATTGTTTCCCGCCACCCTAGAAGTGCTTAATACCCACACGTTGAGAACCACTGCCTTAGATAATCTTACATAAACCCATTAAAAATCAACAGTGATTAATGTAAAAAAATACTTAGGCTATCTTAATAAAAATATATAAAAAATATTACTCACACAATTAATTATTGTTAAGATGGATTGCGGCTGATGATGAGGGAAGTGACTGGATTCTGATTGTGTGGCTTCGTACTTGACGTCCGGCTTGGGGTTTTATAGTTTTTATTTGTACTATTCTGTCTATTACTAAACGTGATGTTGATAAGAAATATTAAAATGAAATTACTTAGGAGCTGGTGATAAAACGAAATATTGCACGGAATGCTTAACCAACTGACCTCCAGGTGAACATAAATAATTCATGAACCCCGGCAACCTTAGCTCGACATTAGCCCTCCAATACTTATATGAATGATCCGGCATCCCAACCCGCGCAATCCCAAAAACGGGCAGTGACCCCCGTGATTCGATGGTGATTAGTCAGCCCAGTTAGCTGGGATACACTATTTTTTATTCTGCCACCTGGCCTGATCTACGTGATAAATGCAGACACTGTTTATGTTGCCATAGTATATGTTCTATTTGTTTATTAGGTAGGTAATTACAAAATCTTGTAATATTCGCTTTATCATTCACAATCCAAAGCACAACAATATTAAACAAATATGCCTCAATTTAGGCCGTGTCAATTATATTATATTCATAATTATATTCTATACTAGTTGGTGTACCCGTTCTTCGTACGGGGAATATAAGTATCTTTATTTGTTTTAATATATAAAATACAGCACATTGAATAGTAATAAAATTTTAAATTATTTTTAAATATTAATCATTAATTGATTTAAAGTGTGATACAAAACGCGAAAGTAGGTTGACTACGTCAAACTAGAGATATAAACTAAACATGCTCTAAATGCTGACATTTATTTTGAAGATTAATTTATAACTTCTCTATACACATTACTTTGAACTCTTGCTTGTTGATGCTAATAACAAATAAATAAGAGTGTAAGAGCATAACTTCTTGGTTGTTAAAGGGTTGTAAATAAATCCAATCAAAATTTTCTAAGCATATTTCTCACCACATACATCCCGTTCAACCTTTTTACTCATTTTACCCATTTTGCCCTATTTGCAATTTTTCCACATTTTTAATCTTCTTACCCTATTTACACTAACTTAATGACCTTTTTGCCCTTTTTTCCCTTACTGTAATCCTAACCTGTTTACGCTGTACAATGCTTTTTGCCCCGTTAACATTTTACCCTTTCTTTTATACCCCTTTTGGCCTTTGTGTGGTTTTTAAATCTTTTTACATTTCTAACTTCTTTTACTCTATTTAACCTTCATTCCCTTTATTTTATGGTTTATATTTTGACCTTTTTAGCATTTTAAAGCATTTTGCCCGTTTTAATATTTTTGCTCAACTGTGCCCTTTTTCCCTTTTTAACAATTTAGTCATTTTTAGACATTCTTGCTCTTTTTGTCTTAATGCCCTTTTTGATTATATTTACATCTGTTTTTACAATTTTTACAATTTTTACCCTTTTCACCCTATGCCCTTTTTATCATATACCCTTATTACCCTATACCCTTATACCGTACACTTTTTTACCCCCTTTACCCTTTTCCCACAGCTTACGCTTTGTAACCCGTTAGCTTTTTTAGCTTTTTAGCTTTTTACCCCTTTTGCGGCCTTTTAATCTTTCTAATTCCTTTATTTCTTTTATCCCTTTAAATCTTTATACTTTTTAATTATTTATGAGTTACCACTTGCTTTTTTTTAAACATATTTGCTCATTTGGTCATGTTGACCTTTTTGATAAGCTTTACTTTTACCATTTTTACCATTTAACCTTTTTAGCCTATAGCCTTTTTATCCATTTTACCCCACACTGCTTTCACCCTATGTTATTTTTATCCTATAAACTACACACTTAATACCCTTATTACCCTTTATAACCTATTTACCTTTTTTACCCTTGTTTCTCTTAACCCCCTTTTGACCCTTTTGCGGATTTTTTATCATTTGACCTTTTATTTTACACTTTTTAATTTTTATATATTTTTATTATTTATTATTTTCTTCTTGATTTTCTACCATTTTTACCGTTTTTGCTCTTTTTAATATTTTTCAATTGTGACCTTTTTTCCCTTTTTGCCATTTTTGATATTTGAATATATTGAAATTTTTTTCATTTTTGGATTTTTTGTCACTTTTGGAAATTTTTGCAATTTTTGCCCTTTTGGTCTTATTGCCATTTTTTGATTTGATCTATTTTTTACAATTCGTGTTCTTTTTGCCATTTGTACACCTTTTATATTAATTATCCGGCTTAGCCCTGGAGAAATACTTTAGGGTGAAGGGGTAGAAAGTTGTAAACAAGGTATAAAGGATAAAAAAGGTAAAAAGTTTTACAGATAAAAAACGTATCAATACATAGAATCTATTTATTATAAATAAATCACAACATTTAACAAATTAATATGGTGATAAGAAAAGAAGGGTTATTTGTAAATACCAAACTCATCTTGTTTACTATCCATGGCCACCAAACTACATTACAAATTGTATTAAATGTAGTAGTAAAGCTTTCTCGTGGCGTTGATATTTTTTCATTTTTAGATTTTTAATTAATTTTAAAAAAATAATTCAAATTTCAAAATTCTGGCTTTGAGGTGCACATGATCGTACACCGGGGCTATTCATTTTAAAATTTTATACCTCTGCCTGAGGTTGATATCCTGCAACGTTCATGACATTAACAAAAACTCTTAATTTTATCAATAAGGATACTATAGATACACTATTACTTTTTATCTACCCTGTGATATTATGAATTCGAAAGTTTTGTGCCGCACTTATAAAAGTACGCCACCTTTCCCTATCTTGAGCTAGTTCTATACAGTCCACCTCATTATACCCTATTCCTATCTTGAGTTAATTCTATACAGTCCCCCTCATTACACCCTCTTCCTGTTTTGAGCTAGTTCTATCCAGTCCACCTCATTACACCCGATCCCTATCTTGAGCTAGTTCTATCCAGTCCCCATCATTACAACCTATCTCTATCTTGAGCTAATTCTATCCAGTCCACATAATTACAACCTATCTCTATCTTTAACTAGCTCTATCCAGTCCACCTCATTAAACCCTATCTCTATCTTGAGCTAGTTCTATCCAGTCCACATCATTACATCCCATCTTTTTCAAGTCAATTCTAATATTATCTTCCCATCTGCGTCTAGGTTTTCCAATGGGCTCCTCCCGTGAGGTTGGCCAGTCAATACCCTAAACACAGTTCTAGAGTCTTCTATTAGCGCTGAATACACTGCCCACCTTAATCTGTGAGAATTATTCTGACAATATCTTGTGATGAGTACAGGATATGTAACATCATAATGTAACCCCTTTACAACCCGGTGTCTTCATCCTATTTTGGACCAAATATGTTCCTAATAATCTTATTTTCAGTATTTTATGTGTATTGTTAGATATATATTCATACATAGGACTACTTTCATTTATATAAATATATTTTAGGATTATTATCGTAAAGGATGTAATAAATACTCGCTTGTAAAGAAAGAAAAACTGAAATAATACCGATCATTTTAAAATTTTCAAAAAGAGAACTTCGGTAAAATTGAAAAACTGCTTGAATATATGTAATTATTGCTCATAGAAACAAGAATATTATTTTCCTTTCGAATTTCAAATGCTATTTTATTCGATTATATAATTTCTAGAGAGAACATGGCTTGTGTTTGAAAGAAAATGTAAACAATGGCATTTTATTAAACCGTATTTTCTCTTTATGTTTTGTATTGAAATTGTTCTGCCTTCAGATGTATTTGGTTAAGCTACTTAAAAGTGTTATCATTTATTATTTCATAATTACGTCTTACGAGAGAAGAACTGGCTGTTTTTATTTTCAATTTTCATCTCGGTAGAGCTGAAGATAATCGATTGATTGCTGCGAGACTTCTCTATACACACGTGGAATATTGTGATACCATAATTGATCATTTATATAACCACGGTGGAATATCGTTTGTTCGAATTGAACGTGCCCAGCTCCATCTCGAATTATCGAAAATTCGAATTACATCGAATAACCGGACAGAAATGAAAATATTTACTTGGTTCTAAGAGTAAAAAGTACATAATATTAAATACATTTTAAAACACATAAAACTAAAATAATGTATGTATGTGTACAGATTTACCCTTTTATTGACGGGCTACAGTATATTCAACTTAATACAAAAGTCGGATTGCCCTGAAGTTCCGTATCCCTCACCTCGTCGTTTCCAGTGGTATCGCAGCGATTTCTTGTAAGATAGCAGATTTCATATCATCTGTGGTTCTTGGCTTCTTTTTAAAGACTTCAGCCTTCAGATATCCCCAGAGAAAAAAAATCATATGTAGAAAGATCGGATGACTGTGCAGTCTCCTCGTTGTGAAATTAGATGCCCGGGAAACATTTATCTTAGGACATTGACGGATTGTCTTGCAGTGTGAGCAGTGGAACCATCTGGTTGAAACCAAAAATTGTCGGCCTGATCTCAGAGTTCGTTAAGTTTTGGCTGCAAAAAGTCGCCTAACATGTTGACATAACGATCAAAAGTTACTGTAATTGATTGTTTTCTTTCCTCAAAAATGTACAGCCCTATTATTCCAAGTTCAGAAATGGCTTACTAAACCGTAGCACGCTCAGAGTTCAGGGGACGCTCGTGTAACTGTAGGGGATTATTTTCTTTCCAGTATTGAAAATTATGCTTACTAACATAATCCAATAAATGAAAATGGGCTTCAACACATGACAGCACAATAGAGTTGACTGAAACATTTTCAAGAATAGCCTGGCAAGAAGAGACACTGTTAATCCAGTCACGTCAATTTAGATGCTGTACGACCATCATTTTGTATGGATGAAAATGTAAGTCCATGTAAGATTCTCTTTACATTCCGATCAGAAATTCCTATCGCAGCAGCGTGTTTAATGCCCCATTTCATGATAAGATAAACTCAAAGTTGAAGGATATGAAGAAAAAAAATATCATCTCGGGGTGGGGGGTGGAGCCTACATTCTGTAAACTTCTAAGGAAGGAGTAAAAGCTGTTTAGGTGGGGGTCCTTGAGTGTCAATCATTCCCTAATTCTCCCCCTTTGTAAGAGTGAGGTGAGGAAGGTAGTCAGTCAGGTATTTATGAGTCATCGTATCCCCAAGTAAAGGAAGAAAAGACAGAAATAGCCTGATCTCAAGTGCAGATAAGCTTCTTGAGTTCCAACTTCCAATGTTCAAATCACTCTGGATGCTAATAGTTTAAATGTTGCAATTATTATTTTTTGTAGGTACCTAACACATTTAACAACAATTTACTCTAATTATATATTTTTTACTATAAGTTTTTAATTATCAAACACATTTTACAAGAATTGCTGATATATGAAAATACTTTTAGTTATTAATACCCGCTTCAATGGCCACATGGTTTAAGGTATCACACTCACAATATATTAGACTGCCAAAGCGGTGAGGTCGGGCCTCAATTCTGGTCAAGTGTACTGAGCGTGGCTTATCCTAAATTATTTTCCACTCTCCCTTTCACATATTAGAGTAATTTAGTAGGTCTACGTAGGTGCATAATCCGTATGGGTAGTAGATGTGGTGCTAAAAAAACTACTTATAAAAATGGTAAATTCGATCAATAGTTTGTTACTACATTAACTAGTGTAGCCTTTTACCTAAAGAGTTGGCTCAGTAACAACGAGATCGACTGGTGGGATCAACCTGACACGGGAAACGGAACATGCTTATAGTAAAGTCCAACAGGGATATAGGCCTACATTGAACATAGATGTTGAAGGTTCGATGTTTTCCTCATAGATGATTTTCAAACATCAATGTTTTGTAGTGTTTGTTTCAAAAATAGTAATTTTTTATTATTAGTTTTTAATACAATTTTTTGAATTGATAGATGAATTTCATATTCATTTATTACAAATACATTTCAGTTACATTTTTAATTTGTTTGAAAAATATTACCGATGTTTTTGGTTCAATAACATCGATGTTTTCAGACGATGTTCTTTTTTAATCTATGTTATTTTATTAATAGGGATATTGATTTCTTACCGCAATGTTCATCCAAATTATAGTCCTATTTGAATGCACTAGAATGGCTTTCTATTTTTTCTAAGGATAGATTCAACCCCGTTCATGTAAATAAGCATCTGTGGACACGTTTCAGGCTCATTTAGTCTGGTTTTCTGGTTTTTTGGGAGGTTGGGGTTCGAATATTAGTTGGGTGTAAGAGGGTGTTTTTCCCTAAATGGTTTCCCACTCTTCTTACACATAAATGTGGGAAAAATTTCCAGAAGAATTCTACTTTACTCTTCCCTATGATCAATATTTTCCATCTCCTGGCTTCCAATTTTGATTTCAAGCGGCTCTTCATTATTTGAAAGCATCACCTTTGACTTCTCAATGTTGATCTCCATGCCATATCTTCTCCCAATATCCACCAGCCAGTCCATCATTTCCTGCAACTCTTCTTTATTTTGGGCCAGTAATGATAGATCATCTGCGTTTTTTTGTGTTGATGACGCATCCTCCTATCCTGAAATTTCCACCTACCCCCAGGGCTTCGCTGACCACCCGCACTTCATACAAGTTGAACTGACTGGGTGACAAACAGCATTTCTGTCTCACTCCTCTGCCTATCTCTGAGTTGTTGGTCTCTCTATGATTCATCCTCACCTTCTTTCGCTGTTATTGTTACTGGTTTACAATCAGCCTTCCGTCTATCCAGTTCATGCCAATCTTCTTGATTATTTCCATCAGTTTTTTTTTTCATTTCACTCTATCCAACGACTTTTGTCAGGCTATGAAACCAACCATTTCTTTACTTCCAGCACTCTCTATGAAATTATTCCCAGCATCTTAATGGCATCTCTGGTTCCTTTTACTTTTCTGAATTCAAATTTTCCTTCTTCTATGACAATTTATATTTTATGTTTCAGTCTCCTGTTAAGTATTATTTTCACAATCTTCCCCACATGAGAGATAAGGCTGATGGTCCTGTCATCAGCACATTTCTTGGCTTTGGCTACGTCTAAAAAGTCCTTAGACCATTCTCTTGTTTCATTGATCCCATTTATAAGTTTTTGTCAGAGCCATTAATCCATTGTTTCCTATTCCCTTCAGAAGGTTAGCTGGTATCTCATCATCTCCAGACGCTATCCTTCTTTGCATGTCCTTTATTGCTCTCTCCACTTCACCCTTTAAAATTCTGGTTCTTCCTCTACCTCATTTTCTGGTTCACTCTCTAGGTTTCCTAGGTCAATTTTCCTTGTCGTAAAGTTTTTCTATATATTTTTCCCAAATCGTAAGAACCTCCATCTCCATCTGACCTTTGGAGTTTTTTATCCCTATTGTTTTCACAAGGTTGTTTTCATTCTCACACATTTCCTTTGCTTTCTGGTACATGAGGTCATACCTCCCTTTTCTTTGCCGTTCGATAATTTCATCGCATGTCTTCTCTATAAAGTATTTCCTAGCTTTGTGTGTGTCTCTACTTAATTCATTGTTTAGCCTAATATGTTATTCTTTGTTGACATTTGTCCATTTCCTTCTTTCTTCCATTTTCTTAAGAATTTCTGCTTTTATCCAGGGCTTTCACACAGTCCTCTTCACTTTCCTAACATTTTCATTTAGCACTTTTAAAAATATATTATTAACATTATTCAATTTCCCTTCCAACCTATTCTCTTTTATGTCACCTTAGCTTTTGTTGTAAGACTATAAACAATAAAAATTAAACATTTCATATATATTTTTATAAAATTAATAGTTTCTGAGCATTAAGCAAATATATTTGTTAAATAGAGATCTGGGTATTTGAGAGTTGATTGTTATTCTCTTTGAAGGACGAACATGTTCCTCTTTACTCAATGCTTCTGTAAGAATGTATATTATTTGAGGAGGTCAGGGCAAAAACATGATAGCCCTCATTTGATGAAAACATATGTTAGCAGTGATTTCTGGTTGCATAAGACTTAAATTACAGGTTGTATTTAAAGTCGGTCAGGACCTTGAGGATAACAAATATACATTATTATTTTACTTATTTTTTATAGATAGATTTCAAGATTTTATAGATGTTTAAATAGTGAAATATCCCATATAAATCAATGAGAGTTATAATGTTTTTGCCCCAACCCTCTCATTTTATCTTTTCTCTTT
>CABFWO010001371.1:140754-159304 GCA_902155825.1 Timema genevievae
CTTTGTCTGGAATACTCAACAATCTAATAGCCCACAATTCTTACATTAACTCTTACTGCCTTTGCCTTCATACAAAGGTGCAATGATGGCATTCTTCCAGTCATTAGGAACTATTATCTATTTCTTTACTTTATTATTACTATTCTTTATTATAGTAAAATGTTATGATTAATTCAATTTAGTGGGACATTATGTACCTCTTGAAATTATTCTTGTACCCCGGAAGGTACGTACAATACATCACAGTTGTTGAAACAGTGAAATAGGGCGTTGTTATCACATTATAGTGGAATGCCGATGATGGGGAGATCAATATTCGAATCCAAGTCAGGCCTTATAAAGTTGTGTTTTATTAAATTGTTTTTCATTCTCCTTCTACGTAATGTACTGTAAGGTGTACCTAATACAGTTCATAACAATTCTATATTACTAATTTCTGACCAACTAGTGTAAATATGTGGACAGATCAAACGGATGAAGAAATAAATTGTATGTACTATACCATGAGAATCTATAACCAAGCCCTTTCCTGATTTTTGTACCACGACGTCATAAGAACCGTGGTGTCGGGTTGGTCTTGGCGTCCTCTACTTGATGAAATTAACTAAATTGCACATTTTTACTATAAGTCTTAAATTAAGTTCCTTCTGGTCTTGAACGCTAAACTTCTAACCTGAATGGCGACTTACCATCCAAGAGAACTTAAGAAAATTACAAATACAAATCCCGGCTAGAAGCATTTATTTTATATATATTAGTCCTAAAGCGATGTGACTGTAAAACAAGATATATTAACATGGGCAAATGCCTTGAAACAACCGTCTTAAGTGTCGATTCCGGTGGATGCCAGTTCATTTTGGTGTTCAATGAAGCAGTTGGCACAGATGACATGCACCAACGTGACATCTTTGGACTGTCCGTGATATTTGTAGAAACGCAACATTTGCGGTATCTTTGAACAGTAAAAGTGTCTGCGTTACTAGAAATCATATTAATAATATTAATTTTACTGTCACTTCCCCCCTTGTGGGCCTTAAGCTGTCAGGATGGGTTGAGGCCAAGGATGGGGAAGGCGACGGGATATAGGTGTATGTGGGTTCGTAATTTATAGACGGCTTTGGTTTTTAGGATTTATTGTACTACTTTGCACTACTACAAAATGTGATGTTATTAAGAAGTTACTAAAAAGATACAAATTATTTTACTTAGGAGCTCGTGATAGAACGAAGCATGGTAAGGAATGCCTGACTGACACTCTAGGTGATCCTATACGAATAACAATCCCGGTACCCTGGGCATGACGGTAGCCCTCCAACACATGTACTCGATGATCCGACGTCCTAACCCACGAAGATACAAAAACGGGTACAGTAACCCTTTAGAATCATTGTTCAACTGTCAGCCCTGTTAGCTCGAAAGATATTACTATATATACTGCAATTTGGCTTTATTGCCAGTAGGAATGCTAAAAAGCCGGTTTGGGTTGTCAGCACTGGCGTCCTATTGTTTACTCACTCATCAAAACACGTTGCTATACTAGTTCTGTCACTCACAATTCACAACATTACAATGTTAAAATAAACAAACACCTCGATTTGTGTCATGGCAATTATATTATTATTATTTATGATATTCTTATTAATATTATAATTTATAAATATTTTATTCTGTACACCTAATATAAATGTCTATCTATAATAATAAATTTCAGCCCCATACATTAATTATTTTAACTTAATAATGTCACGTAAAATGCATAAAATATCAAGTTCGACCCCTTATAACTTTTTGAAACGTAATGATTTGAAATCATTCAATCACTATTTATAACTTACAATGAATTATATACGTCTTGTTAAAATTTTGCAATATTATTTTTATTTTCCAATGAACTTAACGTAATACACAATACTTTGTATAATAGTACTGGGTTAGTTGGCAAAATATTAATATTTGTTTAGCCCGTTTCCTTATTTTGGAGGTCAGGATTTAAATCACACTTTAGCTCTCTGAGTTTCCTGCATCAGTGGTCATGCGGTCTAATATTTAAGACTTTTAATATCCTGAGGAGGTTAAAGTTTGAATATTAGCTCAGTTCATCGACGGTAATTTTTCACAACCAATCTAACAGTCTGGCTTTTCCATCCTATATCTAGGCTGATTCAGGTATAATTCTCCTAAAACCACATTACCTTCACCAACCTCTTGAGTCGTAGGCCCTGTATTGAACATAATATATGTTTGCACCGTATATTACAATTTTATATGATAATCCACGTTTAATTACACTAATGGGTTTCGAGGGAGAGTTTCAGAAGAAATGTACCCACTTTTGTATGAAGAGAGGAGAAACGAATTAGGAAGAAAAATACCCTCTCTATATCCAGATTGAATTCAAACCTTAACACCCTTGTCACCGGCAAAACAGATCAAAGGACTTGACGCCTAAGCCTGCAGACCACCGACACCGGTTTGATCGTAATAATAATATTTTTAAACCGTCTTTGAGTGATAATTTTAAGACTTTATAAGCCGTTTAATTTTAATGTATTGGTGCTATCATTTGAAATTGGATAGTTTTTCTCCACCTTCACTAAATTTGAACATTTTTACTCTCTCTCTATCTTACAGGTAGAGAAAGTATGGTGATCGTCAAAAAATTCGAACTCGAGATTTTGATGAATCTTGACGTTTCATGACTCTCTGAATCCGAAAAAGTGGTTTTTGAATTTCCGTCTGTCTGTCTGTCTGTCTGTACCTCCAACTAGAGCCTAAACTATTTTACCGATTGAGCTGAAACTTGATATCTAGGGTTTTCATAGGGTTGCCCCGAGGGGTTTTTGGAATTGGATATCTACCCCTAAAATTAAGGGTAGTTTACTGAAGGGAAAAAAGAGAAAAAGTCGATTTTCTCAAAATCGGCTCTAACGATTTTGATTAAATTTCATTTATGAACATTAATAAATATTCCAAACAAAATGGCTACTCTCAATATTTCGGCAAAATGGCTTTAAGGGCTCCGGTCTGATGCGTAAATTAACATTTTTTATAATAGCTCCGAAACTATTTGAGATATGAAATTACTTAGCATTACAAATATGTATATATATTTATAATACAGATATTTTATCCGAAACATATTTTTATAAAATCAATAACTTTCAATCTATACGCAATTATATGAATTTTTTTAACTTTTTGGACATTAAAGTTTAAGTATTGCGACCTTAAAAAAAACTAACCTGAAATGTTGATGGATGTCGACGTCTCATGACCCCCACAACCCTAAAAAATAGTCTTTGCAATGCCGTCTGTCTGTGTGTCTATAAAAACTTAAAATTAAGGGTAGTTTACTGAAGGGCGAAAAGAGAAAAATTTGGTTTTCTCAAAATCTGCTCAAACGATTTTGATTAAAATTCGTATCTAGGCGTTGATTAAGATTATAAATAAACTGGCTATTTTCATTTTCCTATGAAAATGATTTTTAGGGTACTTTACAGAAGCGTTAATTTCCGTATCTCCACAACTATTTGAGAAACTAAACAACTTATCATTGCAAAATTGTAGGACTATTAGAAATAAAAAACTTTTATTTGACATATATTTTTATAAAAGCAACAGTTTCTGAGATATTTGCAAATATATTAATACAATTTTGTGAGCTTTAGTTGTAAACATATACTACTTAAGTCTTAACGCAATAATACTCCAATGCCATAGAGTAATTAAATATAAGTAAGTATCTAAAAAAAGTATGCTATTTTTTCTTAAAGCTCTTAGGAGAAATGTTTGCACAGCAATGATCTATCTCCATTTTAGACTCAATAGTCAATATTTACATTTTTTATTGGTCAAAATGTATAAATGAATAATTAAATATCAATGCGATGACTTGATGATCTGCAACACCGTATAAAATGTTAAAATTTTATACAGAAATCAAAATTTTAATACGAAGTGTTGACCCTTGTGGAAGACATTAAACTGTTTGAAATGCTCTCAAGTGGACAAAGATGCGCCTATTTTCTCATTGATTATATATCATTGTATATTATTTAATGCGTGTTCTTAAGAGGAGTGGTGATGATACAATGTACATTATTCCGTTAAGAAATCTTACGAGTTTATAGAAAGAGAGAGAAAGTCTGTGCGGTGCGCCGTACCATTTATTTAAATCGTATAACCCAAAAATGTATTGGGACGCGCTGCTAAAATAAAAATAAATAAAAAATATTTGCATGCTGAAAAAAAAGTGAGAAACTCAAGAAATACGGCTATAAACTTTAGTGAAATGTTGAGTTTTATCTACATTGTGTGGCTTTAAAAAATGTATGAAACAAATTTGCGTTGATACGATTTTATAACAAAATTTTTTCGTAGTTTTATTTTTGTTTATGAACTTAGCCGTTCTCGAGTTAAGATTTTTTTATATTCTTTTATTTTTGGAAAAGAGAAAAAGATCAGAGTAAGAGATAAACAAGAATATTAGTTTAGGTAAATATCAACACCTAAATAACAATCTATAATTATACACCTAAATAAGATTGAAGTGGCAGGTTACAGTCCAATTTCGAAAGAAATCATTGTTTTTAACAAATATAAAAGCTATTTAAATAATTTTCATATATTTATATGTAAATACATTGTAATCTGAAACTGTAAATTTTGAACGATTCTATCAGTATTATACCTATGAAATTAAACTAGTAACAAAATAAAGTGCTATCAAATTATACTAATATCAAAATAAAGTGTTATCAATATTGACCACAAATAAAATATGTTTGTATTTTCTAAAAGTTCCTTTCTGCCAGAATATTCCTAGGCCCTATATATTTTGCTTAGCTTATCAACCTCCTTCTGACTTGTAATTAATTGAAGGGGATGTAGAGCGTCGTCAAATGACTCTTGAATGCACATTATATCTATGTCACGAGGAAAAATTGTCATTTGTTTTAGAAGCTTGAATTATTACTTAGGAAAACCTACCAAGATAATTATTCAGTAGCGAATAACGAAGATAAATGGTTTTGACTAAAAATGTTCAAAGATCCATAGCAATAGTTACAATTTGTAAGCAACTCAATCATTATTGTCAAAATCAGAAATAGATAAAAAAAACTTTCATCACCAATCAACTTATCTCCCTCAAAAACGTAGATTGGCATACATTTATATTTTTACCTAGTTCCTTTCTGCACGCACCAATTCATTTGTAAAAATCAACCAAACATATTGGCGAAATGGGTAAATACAGATAATATTTTTAAAACATTTTGGAACTGTCAGAAAGGGTAAAGTTGGCGTTGACGGGTAGTTTTTCTTCTTTATAATTTATATTTCTAACTACAAGGGACGTTCTCGCGTATTAACTTATATATAGTCCTTATCTTGTTTTGTGTAAATATACTGTACATCGTATAGTCACCAATAGTCAGTATTTGAACTAGTTTTATTCAAAATTAATGATACTTTCGGGACCAAGTGATTAAATCATCACAATACTTACAAAATTACTATATTCTCTAACAGGGACAACGAGTACTCAACTTTCATCATTGTGAAAGGTAAACTTCTTATTTCACTGTTTATACCTTTTTTGACATGTTAGGAATCGAACCCAATACTTTTAGCCAAGTAGGCAGACACTATATCGCCTGAGCAATGGAGTTGGACAGAAGTTAATTATATAACAGTCTAACACCTTAGCTCAGTCGTTGGCAATGAATTAAGGGTCACGTCTTCAATTCCTGACATAGTTAAATATTTGTCAATGGTAAGATTGGAACTTCCTCTTTAATATTGATAAATTAACGGCTTGGGTGTAGGTTTTTTTTTAGCTCCGCGACCGTGTCTTACTACCCTTTTGGTTTATACGCTTATGTACTAATTACGTTAATGGTTTTAAGGATTAGGAAGGTTGTATTTATAGGAAGTGTAGCCATATTGCCGTGGAAAATCATTTTGAAAAAACTCTCCTCAGTAAACACAGCTGAGATTCTAACTTTGATCTCCCCGCTATCGGTAGTCTAGTCTACTGCGAGAGTAGCACCTTAGACCATGTGGCCACCAAAGTGGGTTTGGATGTTTGTTATTTAATTTAGCTAGTTCCAAAGTGGTATGCAGGTAAAATAAGTTGGTTCATAAATAGCATACCCCCGACTAAATACATTATTAAGCTGAATATAGGTTTTGTTATAAGATATTAAAAGGATGTGTACTCCATGCTTTCGGTGGTAGAATGGTCTAATAAGTTTCTCTCGCAATAAGCTAACTTCCGGTGAAGGGTAGTCTGTGGCTCAAATCCCGGTGGGTTGCACTAAGGGTGGTTTTCCTACATGTTTCCCCACCCTCCCACCACTTAAATGCGGGTGGATACATTAACTATCAATTTGATCCTACTCACGTTTACCTCATCAGTTTTAAATACGCGGATAACCCGAATGTGTAGTACGATACGGAATATACACAAACACACATTTCTAATTCGATCTCTGTTGGAACTTCTTTATTTCACACACAAAATACTCTGGTGGTTTAACTGAGAGGACAACCTTGAACGAAAGAACCCACGAAATATCCCATAATAACAATTTGTTTCGCTCTTTCTGTGTGTGTGTTCGTAAACTGTTAGATCGGCTTAAAGCGGATGGCGCTATTCAGAGCCGAGTGTGTGTGTAACAGCCTTTTCTTGTGGTAAACGACGATATGCACCCCCCACCCCCCCAGATTCCTCACAGCTGCACCTGACCCATTTGGCACAAGTTGCTAGAACTGTTTAATGTTGTCATTCTTGTCCTATTGGGCATGTTAAATTAAGCACGTGTGGGATGTCGGGTGGAATTGAATAGACTGTGTGTGTAAGGTCTATTGACTTCTGGAAATATCATAACGATAGTGGACTCAAGACTCCATAAGTTCCAGATCAGACTTCGAATGTAACCTCACTTGATATTGACTACAAAACTCGGTGGTTTACCCCTGACAATATTTAGACACACACTAATAACCCCTGGTATCATCCATAAGAATCTTTTGTTGCCTACCTGAAGACCAACATCTTATGAAATAATTTTTAATACATTTTAAAGAGTTTTCTGTGAAAGTAAAGACGTTTTCTAAATATTTAAAGGATACCTTTGAACATAACTCATCTTGAAGACTTCGGATGATTGCGACATTCCAATTATCGCGAAATCACTGCTATCCGGATTATGCTTGCATCCAGAAAATACCAAATAAAAATATTTATTTTAGTTGATATATTCTCCGTGTTTTAAATATTTGTATATTCAAATATCTATGTGCTGGAAAAACAATAGTCAAAAGTGATCACAGGTGCCAGTCAACTTGATATAATTTTTTTAAATTCATATTGACAACACGTTCCGACACATTTCGACATTGAAATGGTACCAAAAAAAACTAAAATACCAAATCATAAAACATGGCCTTTCACGCTTTATAACACATACAAAGCACAATATTAATATTTTACCTTTTAATATGATACAATTCAAATTGAACTCCTCTAAATATAATATGTAGCTTCATAAAAAATAAGACAAATATTATTCTTTTGGAAAAGAGCCTCGCTACAAAAATAGTGTGTATGTGTTTTAGAAATTTATTTTCCCCTTTTAGCATATGGCATTTTTTGACATGCAGATCGGTCGCCTGTATTTAGACTACTCGAAGCTCTGGTGGCATGTGGCGTTGCCCAGGGTACACCTATGGAGGTTGTTTATAGCCTGATTTTGGTTGGAAGAACAGTAGAGAAGATTCAAACATATTTCTTTGCGACCCGCCTCGGTGGCGTAGTTAGCTAACGCGCTAGTCGTGTTGAGCCCGACTGCCGAGGACGGGGAGATCGAGGTTCGAATCTCGGTCGGGTGAACTGGGGGTGGTTTTTCCTAAATGGTTTTCCACTCTCCCTCCACGCAAATGCGGGTTCACTTCCTCTATTCAACCTTCCCAATTCCTAATCCATTAGCGTAATTAGTACTTAAGCGTATAACCCAAACGGGTAGTAAGACGCGGTGCTAAAAATAAATAAATAATATTTCTTTGCGGCCAATATAGATAACATTGTATCATATTACTTGTGTTATTCTCTAGGTATTGATAGTATCTCACAAAATTAACATCTGGAGATAGCATGACTTGATGTATTAATATATTAAAATTATTTTAGTTAAATAAATTCTACGGTTCTTCTTATCAAGAACATACTATACACGTACATGCAATAAGACGATGCGATGACCTTGAAAATGGAGGTGTGATCAAGTGGAAGCCTTACACCTAATTTCAACCTAATTTACCAGCCCTTGGCGACCGTTGGGATAATTCTCCACTTAAGTGAAAAATACCCAAGATACCAGCTGGGAATCGAGCCCGGGACCCCTATGTTCGTAGCCATGTGCCCTTACCACTACACCATGTGGCCGGGTAGTTTTTTAGATTATTACAAATGTTCATATTGATAGTTACTGTATTACAACTTAATCACAGACTAATAAAAACAGCCAAAAAACATCAAACGCAGGAAAAAGAGCACAGAGAAGGGCCTTTACATTTAGGCTTCTCCTTACCATTACTGACAAATTATTGAAATAAAATTTAATGATCAAACTGTTGATAGCATATGAGACAACATTATAAAGAGTTTTACTCTAAACGGGCACTTCCTCTAAAATCAAACCCTGATTTTTATAGGGAGTCCACTCTAGACTACCAATAATGATTAAAAGTCGCCAAAGTTTGACATTCTTGAAATATGTCATATTTGATTTATTAATTATAAAGTTAATCTAAGTTATCAAATGCTTTCAATATAACTTCTTTGTGGATTACTGTATAACTTATCTTTAAATTATTTACTAAACGGACCAAGAATTTAAATACAATAACTGTAATATTTTTTACCACCATAGTGGCAACTTGAGTTTCCAGTTTTCGAATGAAGGACTTTCTATGAAATTAAGACTGTATTGGTCCTTGACGTCCACTCAAGACAAAGACATCAAAGTCCAGTTTCCGTACCGAAAGGCCGCCACACTCTCAGGAGGTATTTCTGTGCCACTGAAAATTAAACTAAAGCCAATTGACTCCGATGAGATAAGATAAACCAGTGCTTAGTTAAATACGTTTATTTGTCATAACTCATAATATCTTGGTGTTTACTATTGATGTTGCTCTTGACTTCAAAACGTCTTCATATTGACCTCATTATATCGGTGGTCACACAGTCTTAGGCGTTACTCTGACATTAAGCTGGATTACCAGTGAAGGGGAGGTCATGGTTTGAACCAAATTTGCGTTTAATTAAAGTTATATTTTCCTAAAGGGTTTCCCAATCTTCTTATATGTAAAATATTGTTGCATATCCTCCAAATTCTAGCTCATCCCTATCTCGGGTTTAAAATATTGCCTAACCATTTGCTTGCCCTGACATTGCTTTTTGAATAAATGTGATTGGTGAAGTAAGGTGTTGGAAATCGCTCTATACCTAGGCCAGTAGTTTATTGAAGTCTTATTAAATTAATAGCACCTACAATCCCAATTATTTAAAAAAACACTTTAAGCATTGACTATTGTATCATAGTATATAGTATCATAGTAGTATATATATATAAAAGAAGAGTTAAATGTTAGTTTTTTAAATATCATTTGGAAGATTTCATCATGATCCACAACTAAAAAAATTAGGGATTGAAAAAATATAATTAAATATTTTATGAACATTTGGTTGCCTTAAATTAATGAATATCCAAATTTTGGCGAAAGATACTGTTCACTGTAAGTAGATACGTTAGGAAAATAATTATTTTAAAGTGAATAGTGAAAAAGTAATTACAATGTTATCGTCATTTTGCTATCGGTCAAAAGTGAGAGCTTCATCTTGTATAATTTTACCTATAAATAAATGATATCCTATTTTTTCAATGGCCTACCAGTACCATTTCTTGATTTCAGCATTATTATGCAAATTGATAGGAGATTGCTTAATAATAGGATACAGCTAGGTATGCAAAGAAACAAAATGTCTTCAAAAATCTACAGAAATTTAATAATTGGCACCTCACATGTAAAATAAAATGTTAAAATTTTGTAATTAGTATGTTTCTAATCTATACCTCTTAATCGATCACATGTCGATTACGTCATAAAGATAACTTAGTTTTATTAAGTGTTTTATTAGACCACTTGACTTTGGCTTGGCTTTTAAGATTACATACAGGCAAATTAACGTGCTTCATTTATCTTTTGTAATAATAATAATAATAATAATAATAATAATAATAATAATAATAATAATAATAATAATAATAATAATAATAATAATAATTGTCACAATTAACTATATGATCTAGACTCTAGACGTACTCTATATTAAAACATATTATTCATCCATGCTCAGCATTGTTTTTGTCTGACTTTCTGAATTCGTTTGTGGAACAAAATGGACTAGCCCTATCATAAAAGCAGCTGTGGAGTTGATGATGCTGTAGATTTGGATACATTTAGAAATTTCCTTTCAGGGCTCATTGATACAGTCACGTCCTAGATGTCAAATGTATGGTGCTAGACTTAAGTTAAAATAGCATATTAGGAAATGCTTTAATCTAAGAGTATGCTTATTTTTAGGAGTGTTTTAGAAGCGTACTTTCTAAACAAACTGATTGTATTATCAAGGCATGAGTCAAACATTTAAAAAACATACACGAAACTCTTTCTATCAATTGTGAAAGGGGAAACCTAAATTTAATCACTGATAAATATATCGGTTTTTCCGAGTCTCACAGCCTTAATTCTTAGCTGTGTAATATTTATTAATTAGGGCTATTAATTTCAGCGTCTGCACTTTCTGAACTGACATATTGTCAAACGATTCACAAACTAACCTAGATCTAGAAAATTACACCAACCTGTCCAACTCTTAGCCATTATTTCCTCATAGTAAAAAAGAAAAGCCCCGATTTCACCAATGATACATTTCTAAGCCATGCTGGGAATTTAACCCCGAATCCTTAGTTCAATTAGGCAGATGAGATAGAACTAAAGAGTCAAAACACCTCTACTATCTTCATGTTTGCTTGTTTATTCGTACTCTAAACCAAATTTCACACTATTGTGTGGGTTATTGGGTCTCTACGTCTGAGGTATTTATTGAAGAGCCAATATTGCAGAATATTATTTCTAGTCCATGCTAATCACTCTAAAGCATTCCTCAAAACAATGTCATCCATAAATTTTCTATGTGTAGTTAACACTGAAGAATATTTTAATTACGTAGGGGCAGGTTTGGTTGGCTAGTATTGTCGTTAATTTCTAAGCTTATTTTAAATATTTCTTACACTTCACTGTGCAATGGAATCACAATTTATCAATGATCTACTAACAATTATATGTTGAAAAGAAGGTTTGTTTTGCTCAGCATACGGGATATCCGCATTTAATTAAACTAATGGAAGTAAGAAAAGTGGGGAAATAAGGGTTTTTAAAAATACGTACCTAAATTGGTATGCAAGTATAATAAGAAAACATTTAGTAAAAACTAATCTAAGTATATCCAGGTAAAATTTAAACCCCGACCCCCTGACCACTGACAGACAAGACCAGACGAGTTTGAAGTTTATTTTATGAAACAACGGATGTTGAAGTGTAGGTTTTTCTTAGTTAACGATTTATTCTTGCAGAATAATTTATCTCAGGTCAGTGCTAAATTATGTTACACCTTTTTATTACATCCATCACTGTTTCCAGCCTGTGGCCCGGGTCATTATTTTATTCAAGCCATATATTTTCCACTACCGGCTTGCTAAGCTTAATATGCCTTATAATTTAGCTTAAGACTAGGACAAACACAACATCCAGTCAACGGCCGTTAATTTATCAATGTGAAAGGGTACACCCAAATTTCATCAATGATAAAAAATTTCGGCCACACTTGGAACCGATAAAGAAACCCTTAGCTCAGTAGGCAGACACTCTACTGACTAAGCCAAGGTGTCGGATATTATGTTACACATAATAATTGAATATTAGGATTAGCATGTAAATATAGATAAAATCTTGGTATCAGCACCACGCGGAAACAAACCAGGTACCCCTAAATTTGTAGTTGACTCCTCAAGCCTCTAAGCCACGGTAATAGGTGTAGGACCATTATACAAATTTTCATATGAGTTAAATTCGCGTTTTATAAAAAAACTATATTGTTAGGTCAGATAAGCTTTTAAATATACGGGACAAATTTACAAAACAAGAGAGTTGATAAATATAAAAATATCCTGTGCTTTATAATCCGGCTAGACACATATTTATGTAGGTTAAATATCTTGGCAAGAAAATAAAAGAGAATAAAATAGAAGCGTACTAAATAAAGAATAATATAAAAAGCAAAAAAGGCAGGAGAGGGATAAATGGAGGTAGAAAAATGTTACATAAAATTATTGGAAATATTTTGAGGGCTAAGTGATTATTTTGGTTGTACAGTGTTTAGTGTGTCATGCTTTGTTATGGAGCCAAACATGTTCTTTTAATCTCTTTCATACATACAAACATCTATAAATACAAACATCAACGCAGATAAAACGTTAAGTTTTCATTGTGTTGATTTATTAAAAAATGTGCATATGTAGTGTTGCGTTAATAAAAAAAGATACTTATTTGTATTTATTCAAACATAGTTTAAATATCACATGAGGACACGAGGGTAGAAATCGGGACCTTTAGTTTTCTTCTCCCATTGATCTAGCCAAGATTCGTCCAGTGTTTTAAGGTCATTTTACCTCAAAGCTTGGCAAAACTTTACTATACACATTTGTTAAGTTTTTAAAAAATCTGAAAACTCCAGCTATAATAGAATATTAATAATTTAGTAAATTGTTCTATACTCACAATAAAAAGTAAATATACATTAATTCCATACTATTTTCAAAATTATGAACATGTTTTTCCATTAACTAAAATTTGGTAAAATGAATAACTTTTAGTTTTGATGTATACTGTTTTAAGACAATGAATATTCTTAAGTAATATAGCCAAAATTATAAAAACAAATTTTGCTACCCTTTTAATAAATATAAGAAATATGAAATGTAATGGTTTAAAAAAATACAGGTCTTGATAGCTCATCTTGACTGAGTCATTTCTGTTATCTTTCGAGCCCTCTATAATAAACTATATTTCCTAAACCATTTGATTTTTAAAGAATATATCTTAGCTCATTTAAAACGAAGGTAATTTAATACTTCTATATATACATCTACCGTTCTATCTTTTATCAAAATTAATTATTTAATCACAAATTTAGCAAATTTTTGTTTTTTATTTCATTTATTTGAAGTATTTAATGTAAACTTTATAAACTTAATGCATACCAGCACACGGGAGCTTCTTTGAACGAAAGCGCAAAGGACCTACCAATTTTGCAGGAAAAGGTATTTTCACATACTCTCCATGGTTCTTTTACTTTCCATAATTTACATGAAACCGACGGCTTTACTTACCTTACGAAAGAAGTAATTAAGCTACGGATTTTTATCGCTTATCTGTCGATACCGGTTGAGTTTGATACAACGAACATCGGATCCTGAGGCGAGCATTTTATCCCAAGACAACCGAGATTGATCAATTATTAGTTGATTTGTTTCTTTAGTTTCTCTATATAATATAGTTTATTTGATATTTGATTAATATTCAATTATTTAGTAGTTTTATTAAAAACAATTAGCTAACATTTATATGACTAATTATTAATGGCCGATTTAATCAATAATTTAAAATAATGCAAACAACTAAAATTATCTTACATAACTTATGAAAATATTGGTTTTATTGATTAATTATATTATTCATGAATATTAGAATTAAATAAGTCGGAAAATTTTGAATGTTTTTCACACATATATTACTTAAAATAAATCATAACCTTGCTAAACAACATTTTTAAGCAATATATGCTACTTTTTATCAGCACATATCGATTATAAATATAATAAACAGTTTTGACACGGTTCTTTTTAGTTTTATTCTCTTGCAAGGGGGACGAACGGTCTGAGACTCATTTTAACACAAGTTATAATAATAAGCTGGTTCATTGGCGCTTCATACGTAAATTTTGCAAAGATACACTAAACTGTAGCTTTTAGGTTTTGAAAATGTAAACTCAAGTTTATTAAAACATAAATACTCATCCATCATGTCACAATCTTTGTTAGGGCCTATATAATCTTACATTTAAAATTTAAATCAGATCAGTAGAACTGCGGGAATAATTTTCTTAAATTGATTCTTCACTATTGTAAAATTTGTAAAATTTCATTTGATAATCCTTGAAGTGAAGTATTATACAGTAGAACTTGGTTATAGCCTCATCGAAGGGGCCAAACAAATTTTGAGGTTACGTCAGAGGGACGTTATAAAAAAAGGTACCAACAGAACACTTTTGATAGCTTGTAAAGCAGGACATTTCACAAATTTCAAATTTAATTTAATTTATAAATAAAGAATATTTAAAAATATTGTATTTACATAGCCTATATTTAGGCCTGTTGCCATACAACTTGCCATGATTATACAATATGTAAGCCTACGTATAATGACTACCAAAACTAACTTTGAACTTATAAAACATGTAAAAACCACCTTGGCTTTGAGCTTAGACGCGCACATGAGACCGTTCCGACCAGCTCAGTGACAATTACTCTTCGTTTTGACCTTGAAGTGCCCACGATTCTCCCGCAACCCTTTCCCTGGCTTTGTTTTGCCATTCAGTCTATTGTTAGACCAGCACATTGTATGATCAGTACACTCCCAAATTGGTATAAAATATACCTCTGTAGGAATTGGCCATTTTTCGTGTTTTTTTAACGTATACGTAGGCCTACATTTAAATACAACTTAAAGTAAAATATTCAAGAAGTATTTGACGCTACAATCGAGTGGTAGTGACGCTAAAAAAGAGGTTTTTATAACGTTAATACCCGCCTCGGTGGCGTAGTTGGCTAAAGCGCTAGTCGTGTTAAGCTCGACCGCCGAGGACGGGGAGATCGAGGTTCGAATCTCGGTCGGGTGAACTGAGGGTGGTTTTTCCTAAATTGTTTTTCACTCTCCCTCCACGCAAATGCGGATTCACTTCCTCTAAATTCAACCTTCCCAAATCCTAATCCATTAGCGTAATTAGTACGTAAGCGTATAACCCGAACGGGTAGTAAGACGTGGTGCTAAATATTATTATTATTATTATTATTATAACGTTAATAAATGATAGTTTGATCGGACTGCTGAAAATATGGCACTACGTCCGAGTTGACGGAATAGCCGATATCGTTATAACCAAGTTCGAGTGTATTAAATTTAATCAAATATTATAAATGGTACTGTAGAACTCGAGAAACTGTTAAATACAAAGAATGTCACTAACTGAAATTCGTGGCATCCCCTTAAAATACTTTAGAAAATTTAAATTTTGTACATATTCTCGATATATAAGCTTTCATTTAAAAATTATTATGAATATCGATAGGGTAGAACTTTGGGAATCATTATCGAAAGGAATCTCTTCATGTTTTGAATATAAATATTATTATAAACCAAAGTTTATCATAAAAAAAATTCTGCCAAGCAAAATGTATCAAGAAAAACGAATTAATTTATACACACAAGATAGATTTTTGAAGGCCTAGCTTTGGACGTTATATAACGGCTATAAATGCCAAGGAAACATCTTGATAATGTCAATATCGTAAACATATAATATATTTACTACTCTTGGTTGTATTGGTCTTGTTTACTCGCCCTGGTTACCATCCTCCTTAGCGCAGTTTTAGTGTAGCTAGACGAGCAGTCAATTCCTCCTTTACGTTCAGCTAGCCAACAAAATAGGGTCGTGAAAGACTTGGGTCATTTGAGATGTAAAAACCTCGGCCATCTTCGGAAACACGCTCCGATCGATCCCGAGGAAGTTATCGTAACAAAACGGAAATATGATATAGCTGGTTAACTGTAGTTTTTGGAATTTTTTGAAAGTTAAAAATATATACCAGGTTACTAGGTTAAAGAGATAGTTAAAACGGTACTTGGGATATGTTCACCCCCACTTGGTTTAGATTTGACCAATCATATATAGGGTCTGCACCACATATCTCTCATAGGAATACATTTTCATTTATACCTGACAAATAAGTATCTTATTGACTGATGAAAAAACATATCACAGATACTCTTAAACTAAATATGTTTTGTTTAATTGACAAGTAAAATTAATTTACATCACTTATCAAACTGACAAAACATGTTTGTGAAACGTATTGAACTATTTTAGTATATTTTCTACTAAAATAAAAAGCCAAATCTATCGTAATTCGGAAAATATACAGAGTACGAAGAGCTAGAAACCAGTGGCGTCTTTAGAAATAGAGCTTGATAGAGGGCTTACATTAAATACAAATATTATTCTTGTAACAAACACATAATCTATCAAAATACCTGTGTTTCTTATTTTTGCCAATGAACAACCAGAAATCAGGACTTGAACTTGTTTTTCAAGGTCGTTATATTTCTGAGAGAAAGATATATAAATATCAAATAACCTTGGCATTGATCAGATCCTACGTTTATAAAAATACAAAAGCAATATTCAAGGCCGAGGGTGAGTGTTGTTCGAGTGCTAGTGTAAGAGTGTGTGTTGTCTTACTGCCTCTTAATAACCGTCTGGACTATCCACTACGGTGTCAAATGTTCAGAGGCGTCATTCTTGCAATATGGTGAATTTTCGATAGCAAGAAGATCGGGGTTTGAATCTTCGTTGATAATACAGAGTGTGGTTTTTACTAAGTATTTTCCCACTCTGCCTCCACGTAGATTCGTAAATTCTACCTTGCTAATTCCTACTTCATTAGTGTAACTCTGTGGATAGCCATTAATGGCTTTAGGGAGTGATGCATAAAAACACACATAAAAAAGTTTGGGATTGTTTTAACCGTTCTTTATTATTCTTTTGAATGATTCTAGACGCGTTCCATCTAGCGTTAAATTAAATATTTTTTCAACTCTAAAATAATAAAGAAAAAAACCTCTAGAGTACTTTTCCGTAGATTTATTTCTTATCTAAATCCAATGAATCAAATTAATTTTTTATGGTTTTATCTTAATTTATAAAATTAAAATAACACTTAACTTGGTTATGTTGTATGAAATAAATACAAATAGGAGTTTTCTACCACCACATCTTTTTTATTCCTGGGCTGGATAACAGAACAATTACACTAATGGGATAAAAATGAGTAAGGTAAAATTTACATATAATGTTTTCTTGGAGGGAGTGTCATTAATTACTTATGAAAATACACACTCAGTACACCCGCACTGGTTTTGAACCCTGACCTTCAAACCGGGACTAGAAAATCTTGATGTTTAATCTACGTGTTTACCGATGCGGGTAACAAATTATATATTTCATGACCCAGTGAGTAACTTTATAGTTGATGGGAATTATCATTGATATGGATATCTGAATTTCTCAAGGTTACATTTTTACAGTACAAATTAGCTCCTGTGAACAGTTGACCTGCTGATAAACTGAGAGGTTGGAGTTCATAACCTGATCGAGTCTACTAAGGATGGTTTTTTCTAAATAGTTTTCCACTCTCTTTCCACGCAAATGTGGGTAGATTACCTCTAAAACTCTTCTTTCCTCATCCTTATCCCATTAGATTAATTATTATATATGCATACAACCTGGGCAGGTAGTAAGACACGGCGATAAAAAAAATCTGCAGTCCATGCCAACCAGAGTTTCCATCAACTGTGTGTCCACCCGACCATGTACACTTCTTTTACCCTGGAAGGTAGCAAGCTTTCCTTGCATGTTTTCACTATGAAGTGTCTTATAAGATAGAGTCATCGCGTAATCCGCCAAGAAGATGCCTTTTTGGATAAACGGAGTGTACACTTGAGGGCCGTATCCAACCCTGTACAGTTTAGGACCGTATTTATCCCCGTTAGCAGCGAGTGGTGACGACCCTAAGTGTCCATACCTTTATATATCTGATATCTCTAAGGTGACGGCGAGCTCATACATTCGTTTCAAACACATCTTTAGAAAAGTGTTTCTTAAAGTTTTGGTGATGGAGGGCCACCAGAAAGAAGCTATGTTCATTGGGGGACCACCAGGGCCCTGGAAGTAGGGGGTGAGGGGGCGAGGAGGGTTGTTTCAAAGCTATGCAGGACACACATTATTTTTAACCAATTCCATTTTGTGACTGAACATACAAGACGAACATTATTCTATCGAATTAAATGTTAAAAAAATATAATATATATATTTTAATCGCCATGCATTACTATCTGATAAGCTTAATACGTATATATTATAGTTACATTATTTAGTAAGTCATCGTTTTATGATAATTTTTAACATTCTAAACATCATAATTTTTACTTTCTCGCTATCTTACAGGTAGAAAAAGTATTGTGATCGTCAAAAATTTTAACTCGAGATTTTGATGAATGTCGACGTTTAACGACCCCCCCCCCCCCC
>CABFWO010001371.1:168763-180771 GCA_902155825.1 Timema genevievae
TTACAAATATACCCCGCAACGTATTTTTCCCTCCCTCCAATCCCTCTAACAAGATGTCATTGTCCCCCCATCCTCCCACATGCCTCAAGTATTACAACCTACCAGTTTGATATTTCCTCACATTTATATTCAAGACTTAGGAGACAAGCTAGCTGCTATTTGATAGAACTTATTTTTTTTATTCGTTGACTAACTTTGGACTCTATACACGAAATCAAAGTTAGAATAAAGTTGGGTAATATTGGTGGAGGATCCGACGAGAAGTTTTGAAGTAAGAAATATTGACAAGAAGTTTTACCGTTCCTTGCCACAGCAGTTTTATTAGTTGATTTTATTTTGAAAACTTAAAATTAAACTTTACGACAGATGGTTTTTTTTACAACCATAACATATAAACTTATCTAGAAATTAAATTTAGAATAACTTTCTCAATTTTTGGTATTCAACACTAATTCACTCTTGTACTGAATTCATAACAGATTGAACACTAGATATAATCTCTATGAGAACTAAACGGCTACCATTGGGAAACAGCGTTGTCATTATCTTGTAATTGTGTGGTCAATCGTCCTTTAAATCTAAGAGAAGTTTAAGCAACACTTATTCTAATATTGCCAGTAGCTCCTTCTTACCCCGGAACCACCTTCCGATTTAGCTGAAAGCTGAGAGAAACGGAAGATAAAGCTTTTCTCTATAACACCTGCAGTTGCCTCAGCGGTGGTGAATATGTAGCTAGCTTATGAACGAACATTATGGATGTTATTAAAAAAGCTATGAGCAATTAATAAGTCTCTTGTGCAATTTAAAGAGAGCGCAGGCATATTTTCCAGAGATGATCAGACAGACAGTGAAAAGAAAATGTATTATTATTATCTGTTTAGAAAAATAACAAAATATATTCTTTTTACATGAGGAAAGGGTTAAAAGAAAATCAACCTCTGTTTAATTATTCGTATAGTCTTACTCTTAATTTTTTTTTAAATATGGTGAATTTTTCCAAAATTTCCATCGCAATGGCTTTTAAAGACATTTTACTTTGGTGTTAACATCGAAAACTCCAAAAACACGGATGTAAAGAATTACCGTCATCGCTCATTCTATTTATAGTAATAACTACTGTGCTGTATTGGAATCGAATTGAAAAGGTAGGACTACAATCTCTTACAAATATTTGCTCTTAATTTGAATAGAATTTAACTGTTTATTTTTTTCGACATTAAGACGATAATTTGTCAAACGTGATAGTTTTGTAACATTATTTAAGGTTTGACTTTTTTTTTAACTTGATACCTATATTCTAACAACTGTTCCACTGAATCTATTTATTACATTAGAGTTGCCGTAGTAAATTCAGTTCAAGTTTCTATGTGGAGCTAGAAATAAGAAAATTGGCCCTAGTAAACGTAGTAAAGTAACAAGACGAATTAACACGTGAACATAAACTGACTTTACTAACGGGGGCCACCCCGGTAAGCGAGATTATTGCCGTGCAGACGTTCAACTTTAGTGCAATATTCAATTCTAATTTCTAAATATAGTTTGCACCTAAAGTCTAAAGGCTCCAACAAGGATATTTTTCCTTACCCATATATTTTGAGTTTTATTTACATAAAAAATGTGTGAAAATATAATATTAGCCCATATTCAACGAATTGTTAATTACATTTGCGGAGATTTATGTAAAAGATATTTATATTCAGCCTTCCTTTAAAAAATATATTAATTTTTTTATAGGCTCAAAACAAACCTTTTAAGATATACTGGTAAACAAATTGAAACTTTTTTTTGTATCTGGTTTGTAAATGGGTGGGTATAACTAATTCTCGGGTGCTGAATTCAGTGGAAAGATCAGATTCTCTCTATTACGTCACATTTCCAAGATACACAGCACTAATACGAAGACAATAATACGACATTAGCAACTATTTACCACTTTAAATACAAACTAAACATGGCCCTCAGAACTCACTTATATTTTCTTGAAAGCGTAAAAATAATTTAAACCAAAAAAAAAGCACTAAAATAATCCACATTAAGGCATGATATTAATATTTACAAAGTTTAATGTCAATTTTCTTTGACAAACTAATTAAAACCAACAAAAACACTAGAGTAATCCACATTAAGCCATGATATTAATATTTACAAAGATTATTGTCAAGTGTCTTTGACAATCTAATTTAATCCAACAAAAACCATTAAAATAATCCACATTAAGCCATGATATTAATATGTAAAATGTGTAATGTCAGTTTTCTTTGAAGAACTAATTTAAGACAACAAAAATCACTAGAATAATCCACATCAAGCCATGATATTAATATTTAAAAAGTTTGATGTAATTTTTCTTTAACAAAATGGGATGACGATGCTTTTCTTTTGTAAGGTGGTTCTTCAGTCTCCCTAAAAAGAAACCAACAGTAATCGCCCATCATCAAAGGGTTCCAGTGTCGTTGGTGGCGATGATCCATGGTCATGATATCTGGGTGATAGCGCTTCCCCTGTTCGTCACTAACAGCACCACAATTTTCTGGGAAAAAGTGAAGATTCGAGTGTAAAAAGTGAATTTTTAGTGACATTGTACACCCCATGTTCATGTAGTGGTCTAATAGACCACTCACTATGGAAACATATTTACCGTCTCTTCTGTTGCCCAAAAATCCGTAAGCAATGGATTTGAAAGAGGACCAAGCAGCTCACTCGATATTTGTAAACTTAGCATCAAAGGTTGGATCTTTCAACAATGCCCTAATTTGTGGCCCAATAAATATACCTTCTTTTAGCTTTGCTTCACTCAACTTGGAAAACTTTTTTTCATATGATTAAAGGCCTGATATTCTTTATTAAGAGCTTTTACCAAGTTCTTCATCAAGCCTAACTTTATATGAAGCGGAGGCAAAATGACTTTAATTGGATCAACCAATGGAGTCACATTTTCCTTTCCAGCAATGTATAATTTCCTCATAGGCCATTCCTGGACTATTTAGTGGTTCTTGGTGTCTCAGATGTCCCACAAGCACAAAAAAATTTATTGTGAATCCATCCTGTAAGCCTGTAAGCAGTGCGACAACTTTCAAATCACAGCATATCTGCCGCTCATAATCTTTATATTTGATTCCCTCCATCAGCAAAGCCATACTTTCATAAGTTTCCCTCATTTCCACCGCATGCACCAAAGGCACCGATGGAAGTTTGTTTCTATTGTGTAATAGCACTGCTTTTAAGCTTGCTTTAGATGAATCAATAAATATTCTCCACTCATGTATTATTATTATTATTAGCACCGCGTCTTACTACCCGTTCGGGTTATACGCACTTACGCTAATGTGTAATGGTAGGGTGATTGCGAGATGAAATGGAGGACCTACAGTTTAACGTGGAATCCGAACCACGGTGGAGGCCTGGCATTCCTCACATTCACAATTTGTGATTAATACATGTCTTGTCAGAGGTGAAGGAAGGGTTCGGCAATCAGATAAATCTGTGCTGGGACCTAGGTTTGAACCCCGGACCCTCAGCACAGAAGTCTGACACCTTACCCCTAGACCACCAGGTCACCGTTCCACTCATGTGGATTATTTTGAACACCCAACTCCATCATCAAACCATTCACGTCTGTGCACATACACATTGAATTTTTCATTTCAAAATATCCAGACAAACAGATATTTATTGTTCTAAAACTTTAAATCTTTGTACCTTGCTCTAGAAGGTCCCATTGATGCAGTCTAGAACCCAACAGTTCAGTTTGCTAAATAGAAAGTTTCAAATCACGGACCAAATCGTTCATTTCCTTCTGTTCTATTAGGTGAGGCGATCTGTCATGTGTTTTAGGGATGTATTCTTCCAAAGGTCGTGCATCTTCTGATTCACTTTCCTCTGAAGGTTCTGATGCAGTAGTTTGCAAGTGACAAGCACGAACAAGTAGGACTTCCCCATGAGGCACAGTCATATGAACTGAAGAAAAATTAGGATATTTAATTGTATGTTTAGATTTACTGGAATGTCCTGCAATATTTGTCAGTCAAAAATAACAGTCCATATGATCTTTTGGCTCTCACCAAACCATTGGAACAACAAACGGAAATGCTCGGCAGTTTCCTTTCATCCATTCTATAAGGGTAGTTGTGCAGGTTATACAAGCAATATAAGAGGCAAATGGTTTATCCTGATCTCCAAGAGCACAATCAAAGTGTAGTTTAAAAGCCTTCTTAACTAAGTCAGTGATTGGCTTTCTTTGGGTTTTTGGAGTGAACTTACCACATACATAGCAAAAGTTATCGGGGTGGATTTACACAACCACGAATATATCAGAACGTCTCACTAGCTCACACAATAAAAGCAAAAACACACAATAAGACAAACTAAGGTATCAATAAAGAGAAATATACAAAGTGACTAACATCATCAAAGTTTCAACATGCACTAAACAGCAGGGCTAACGTGGCTAGCTGAGTCACCTCTAACGGCTAATGGCAGTACCATTTCCCCTCAACTAAATTGCTTTGCCATATAGTGACTATTTTTAGAATTTCTTCCATCATATATTGCATCCAAATTCAGAGTGCAGCATAGCCAGTGATAATTCATGAAAAAAAGAGAGAAACACAAACAACACAAAAATCTAAAAATAGTATTAAAAAAGCAGTAAAAACCTCAAATATCTTAAAAAGCTTACGTGACAAAGCATTTCCAAAGGCATATTCGGATTCTACAACAAAAAATACATGCTAATTGATGTATTACACACCAGATGCAAAATGGCTGTTAACAGGTGATTAGAGAACTAGCAGCGAACTTTTCTCTTTACCTTGAGATGAGATGTTTCGTAGTTTTCTTTATTCACATTCTTATTGGCTTGATAAGGTGTGGTTGAAGTTTAACATGGTAAAAGAGTATAAGCAGAATAAAGAGGTAGTTTTAAAAAACACAGACCATCGTATTTTAAGCCGTGTGGCCTGACAGCGATTGATACGTCTACGCTGACCGAGTCGGCCGCTATTCCTAGATCACTAAGCCAAGCGGATCGGACTATCCTTAGACTAAATATTATTACTATTATTAGCACCGCGTCTTACAACCCGTTCGGGCTATACACACTTACGATAATGTGTATTGGGTAAGGTTATTGTGAGATGAAATGGAGGACCTGCAGTTTAACGTAGTATCTGAACCACGGTAGAGGCCTGGCATTACAGACACTCACAAATTTTGATTAATACAAGTCTTGTCAGAGGCGAAGGAAGGGTTTGGATATCAGTAGACTAAATAAATAAATATATAGGTAATCAGTCGTAAGTAGCCCATCCCTGCACAAATAATACCTAACTTATGTAGGCCATATAATTAGAACAAGACGTAGCGTAGTGGTGAGGTTTAATGTAATCTTCATTAGAAGACAGAGGAATTGAGACGAGTAATATCGTTTTAATACATTTTTAAAAAATCAACAAGATTGAAAAATAATTATTTGAAAATGAACAAATTATTAAACTGATCCCAATTTTATTGTTGTTCAATTTAATTTCAAAATTAATCTTGCCTATGATATTGGTTTCTTAAATTTACAAATGTTTCAAGTGTGGAGAAGTAATGTGTTATGATGATTAGATTTTTCTCCACTAAATATATATTTTAAAATGTGAAACCTATTTAATTAAACATACGTAGTAAGAGAACGTTTGTTTGACTTTTGAGCATTATTTTAATTACTGATATTAGGATTCTGCCAGAAAGGAGGATATCCTTCAATAGCAATATACTAACTACCCAAGGTGAGAGATTAGTATCACATAACTTGACGTATGAATATTCAAAATGGACTTTTTTAGTAATTTTGGTAACTGTAAAATAAAGGTATATTTCTTTATAAACTAGACAGTAGTCCTATACAACCTCTCAAATGAGAATAATACAATTTTTTAACCAAAGAAACTGATTCTGAAAATTGAAAAATGACACCTGAACACGGGAATCGAGCCCGGGACCTTTGGCTTAATACCGGGTTCGATTCCCGTGTCCAGGTGTTATTTTTCAATTTTTTAGAATATGATATCTAGATGGAGTAAATCTCACTAAAAGCATAAATAATAGCTTTGGTTATTTGATTCATCAAAGAAAGTGAGCTTAAATCCTATCCATTATCGGTAAGTTGTAGAGCTTTTCTAATCTTCTGCACAGCAAGTAAAGTTAAGTCGAGGATTTACCATGTTACTATACTTCACGTTAGCTTGGCGCGTTTTCTTCATCGCAGATAAATAAAAATCATAAATAACTAAACTAAAAACAACTGACGTTCAACGTAATAAATATAAAATTAGTGTTTCGTTGCAGTTATTTCCGTTAAAGTATTTTACTTTGGGAACCGTCAATAACTCAATCTGTTTTTTTATTTATTTCAAAAAAATTGTTTGTTGAAAGCATATAACTATTATAAAAAAAGTTTTCTTAAGACTTATATAAAATGGGTATAGGCAAACAGTGGTATGAGAGCGTAGGAGTTATGTTTATGGAGAAGAAGAGGTGATCATAAGGAGTTAGTAAATCAAGAGACTAAAATAGTTAAATATTATTTGCTAGGACGTTATTGGAAGCTCTAAGGTCACACGAGTCAGGGTTAGGGTGGATTTATAAATCTCTGTGAAATAAATAAAACAAGAATATTTTCATGCAATATTTGTAGACTTTATAAATTTCCCCATGTTTTCATGCCATCACATTAAGGAGCCATTTGTGAGGGAAGGAAAAGTGGTACACCATTTGTGGAAAAAATACCTCGATAAGCCTAGCCTGGATTCAAACCTTGACCTCCCTGTCGAACCAGACCAGATGAGTTTGACACCTTTGTCAGCATGCATGATCACCGGTGTGAAACCCTTATTGCTAGATACAGGAGTAAACTAGTTTTTAATTTGTTCTTTCGATTTATACACGAGATTTATTATCAAAATATTTTTGACACGCTCAAAATAAATCTATAGTTCGATTTAGTTAAGAAGAAACTTTTTTCGACAGCTATAAAAGTTACTAAAACAATGTTCATATATTATATTATAATTATTTTATGATATTTTAATTTTTTTTTAATTTATTTAGCACCACGTCTTACTACTAGTTCAGGCTATACGCTTAAGTACTAATTACGCTAATGGGTTAGGAATTGGGAATGTTGAATTTAGAGGGAGTGAGCCCGCATTTGCGTGGAGGGAGGGTGAAAAACCATTTAGGAAAATCATTCCCAGTTCACCCGACCGAGATTCGAACCTCGAGCTCCCCGTCCTTGGCAGTCTAGCTCATCACAACTAGCGCGTTAGCCAACTATGCCAACGGGGTGGGTTTTTAAGATATTAAACTACCACTTTTCATGGATACTATAAAAATGATAAAAATATACTAATAATAGAGTAAGATTTAACTAATGTTGACTGAAAAATAAAATATTGAAAAAATTAAGGTGATTCATACTAGAAAAAAACCCTCAAATCCCGTTTCAAATGAGATCTAATTCAATACTACGATGTAATACTTTGGCATCTTTTCAAAACTCGTTGTTTATTAGCTCAGTGAAGGTGGAAGTAAATATTCATTTAATCTTGAATTAGCTTTCAACACTCACATGAATGTACACTAATCTGCGCACAGATTATAAACACGTTCCGAAATCATCAATTCTCGTGACGACAGCAGGTTCTAATCATTCCTTGACGTGGATTAAAACTAATAAATACAGTAGACCAACAAGACGTGTGGCAGAAGTTCTATCTATATCCTTACCCACGGTGTTGACCACTAGGTCTAAGGCGCTAGACAAGCATTACATTTGATTGACTTTAACGGTGAGGGTTGAGTTCGAACCCCTGTGTTCACATGATTGATTACTGTGGTTTTATCATTTCCTCTACACGTGAATAAGGGTTTAGGGCTACCGTCTCTTCAACTACTCTCCTTATCGCTACACTTAGATTAGCTCTCATCCCAAGTTTCACCTCAATAACAATAGTAGTTTTCAAGACTTACGATCTTTGTTTGTAAAAGATTGAGAAAATCGCCCACGGGTTGATTTAATTATTTATAAATAATTAAATTGCCCACAGGTTGATTTAATTATTTATAAATAATTAAATTGCCCACAGGTTGATTTAATTATTTATGAATAATAATTAACATACAGTAAGCTATAATACCATAAAACGTGACTAAAATATGTTTCCGAAGTTATGCTCTACTACCCGCGCACCCATTAAAAATTTAAGGCTTTTACCTCCTACTACAAAAAATTAGTATTAAAATTGTAGTTAAACATTATAATTTTTAAACAAAAAAAACAACAAAAAAATATATAAAGATGGCCGTATAGAAAACTATACGGCCATCTTTATATATTTTTACATACTAAATTTTTTTAAATTTATTAGACAGGTACGCTTAATAACATAAATCTTTGGAATGTCTGATTTTCACTTTTGCAAAGCCTTTAGAGTCATGGCCGCTTCATTGGTCATGTGGTGTCACTCTTATGTTAGACTGGATTGTGACGTGGATATCGGGGTTCAAATCCCTGTCACGTGTACTGAGGTTGTTTTTACTAAATAGTTACCCCCCCCCCCCNCCCCCCCCCCTCTTTTTCCATACAAATGTGATCACATTTACTCTTAAATTCTACTTCCCTCATACCTACTTCACTAGCGTAATTAGTAGATATGAGCAAAACCCAAAAGAACTGATGGGTACGTGGACAAAATATAAAGCTCATCTAGAATGTTACGCCACTAACGGGCTGGTTGGAAATCAAATTATGGTCGGATGTACTAAGGATGGTTTTCCATGAATGATTTAACACAGTCTCTCTCCGATAAAATGTGGATGCAGTTGCTCTTAATTATAAATTCGTGGTGGGATTGGGTGCAACAAATAACTTATAGAACTTCAAAATAAGCGTCCTGAAACACGAATTTAATGGTAGAAAAGTAGCCCAAACCTTTGAAGAAATGTGTTGTTATTTTTTTGATAAAATTTTGGTTGACCAGCTCCTTGATTAAAAATAATTCTTGACATTTTATAATACTTTTATAAAGTTAGGTTACTTTTTATCCTCCGGATTCCTCATTGTAGCATACGTCTGCATTGTTTGTAGGCCTATGTTTTGGGCGAATTCACAACTTCCCATTTATTCGTCGTTTTTTTCTTCTAAGAAGTGGGACAGTCGAAAATATCACCATTTTCTGGTGCCATTTAAGGCCAATTCATATTATAAGTCAGATTGTGGTCAGATCGCGGTTCGGTCACTGCCAATAAATGTTGCCTTGTATTCAAATTGCACGGTCAAACCACACTCAAAGAAAAGTCTGCGGTCACGCTGTAACAACGTGGACAGTAATTTTCTGAAAATGTTTAAAAAAAAATATATCATCTGTTGATTTAGTCACGATGGCAATTATTTTGGACGAGGAAGAAACCAAACTGCCAAACAATAATAATAATCATAATAATAATAATAATAATAATAATAATAATAACAATAATAACAATAAGTGTAAACCTATCTGGGTGCATCAAATGTTAATGAAAGGGAAAACGGAAAGGGAGTTTGTATAAGTTACTTTGTATAAGTATCTCTTCTATCAGCAAAATTGAACAATTATTCATGACTTGGCGCCAGCTCTATTAATTTCTCATCTACTTTGTTTATTATGAAAGTGCGAGCAGAGCATACGACTAACGACAGACACGTCAAACCACTTGTATTTTGATGGGAACCAGACTCCGCTCAGACTGTCTGTTGTTCACACACTGACTGCACTGATCAAGCTGTACGGTCACAGTACTAATTACGCTAATGGATTAGGAATTGGGAAGGTTCAATTTAGAGGAAGTGAGCCCACATTTGCGTGGATAGAGGGTGGAAAACCATTTAGGAAAATCACTCACTGTTGACCCGACCGAGATTCGAACCTCGAGCTCCCCATCCCCGTCTCTACGGTTAAATAACGTGGTCAAAAAACGTTCCGCTAGTTGACAGAGATTGCTAATGTGAATATGTTGGTAAAAACTACATGTAAGAATATTTGACCGGATCATGATCTGACCGATAATGTGAATTGACCTTTATACAAATGTGATAGAGAAGTGGTGGCAAAATGATCACTCAAATGCTATATAAAAAATGCAGCTCACATTCAGTCTGCAAAAGACAGGTGAGCGTCTTCCTAACCCTTTTGCTACGTATTTAATTTTTACTTCTGATCTTCAGAAATGCTAATTATAGGTCAAGAATTCAAAATCTGAAAATTTGCATGATGATCATGAATATGATTAAATAATGTGATTTTCAACTAGAAATGCATTTTAAGTATAAAATTTAGCACCACGTTGTCTATAAATCGCATAATAATATATATTTTATATCGATAAAATCTTATACGTCATATATTATTTATGTCACATTTTACCAAAATGCAATGTTAATCTGCTATCAGAACCATTCTTTATTTTACTTGCAACCCACAATAGTGTCAAACTAATTGCTAGATAAGGATTTTACAGGCCTACTATGGGCAAATTTAATAAAAAGAAAATTTTTGAAAGTTAGGTTACATCAACACAACTTGAACCATTTTGTTATACATTGGTGCTTTTCTCAGTGTAGTGTAGTCTATAAAATCATACATTTGTCTTGGGCATTATTTCAAGATAGGAAATAGGTCAAGAACAAAATAAAATAGCAATCCATTAATCCCTCAACAATGTTTTCAACCACATAAATGTTGCACGTGTGCTACAAGTAATTAAATGCGGAAGTAAACAAGCGGTATTACTGTTATGATTTAGCAGCTGGTAAATGACAGTTCTCGAAATTAAAAACCAAACACTCTTGTGGCTATTTCCGACTGTTGCAGCAAGGGTAGATAAAGTTTACACGTCGTGGGGCAAAGTCGATTTACGCAGTCAATGGCATTAATGCTGAGATCGGATATATCCAATTAACGCAGCAAAAGGGATGATAAGGGAACACGAGAAAAAGTCAGTGTTTTTCCAGTTTTTATAGCAAAACTATTTTTTTTTTTTGCAAAATAAAATAAAATATTGCTTCAGTAGAAACATTGAGTTTAATTTTCTTAGGATGGTGATACCAACAGTTTTTGAATATCTGTCATGAGTAGTCTGCGTTTTTATATATGGACTAAAATCTCGTAGAATATGCATGCAAATATGCACTTAAAACTGATAAATTGGCAATAAAAACGGGAAAATATGCACATTAAAAAAAGTAAAGATTACAGTTAAAATTACATTATAATTTATAAAACCATATTCTACAACAGCTTACTGGTTGTTCCTCTGATTACAATATACCACTTTATTATATTTCTAAAGATTTTCAAGGGGGGGAGAACAGATTAAAAAATTGATTTTCCTCTTTTCGCTCTGATGTCAAATGTTATTTGAAGTTTACTCACATTTCGGTCTCGAATGTGAGTAGCTGTTTGCATGTATTGAACAACTTGGAATATATTCCCCATTTTACCTAGAAAACAATATATGTTACTTGTACTCTTACCACTTAGGCCTAGGAGTCAAATTGTTAGACAATATCAGTACCAAATTATTACAAGTAATTGATTGTACTGTATCTTTTCGCATAAATACTGCTTGGTATATTTACATTTTTTTTCGACCACGTTAATTTAGCAGGTAACACAATTATTCATATTACAATGAAAGCTGCATGAAATGTAACCTTGTAAAAGGTCAATTACAGCCATCCCATGAGTAACTACATGTAGCGTCTTTATGAAGCAAGGATACCGATATAAAATGTAGCTGTTTTGAACAAACTTGGCAAAAAAATATTTTACCGTCAGTCGTGAGCGTACCTGACAAATGCATTGTATTAAAGAGAGACAAAAACGAATTTATAAAAACTAATAAAATGATCTATTAACACGCACAGAAAAAAAGGTTTAAAAGGAATCAAACACTCCTGAACCTAATAGACAGTCATGTTGTTT